>JAVQHN010000033.1:0-250000 GCA_032191425.1 Lymantria dispar
AAAAAATATCGATATATTTTTCGATATAATATATCGTAACGTTATATCGATACTTTGCGATATATCGTAAAAAAGTATCGATATCTTCGATATATCGTACAAATGTATCGATATATCGTAAAAATGTTTATTTTAAAAAACCCACCGACTTTTTTAAAAAAGCTGATATTTTGATGTGAGAATTTTGGATTGAAAATTAGGGTGCTTTTTTGATAATAACTCAAAATAAAGTGGAAATTAATATTTTAAATAAAAAAAAATAGTGTGTACGGGACATAAAAAGGTAAGTTTTCACCAAATTTGGTGAAAAAAAAAAATTTTTTTCAAGAAAAAAATAAAAACGAAAAACTTATTTGAATTTTTCACACAAATTTTGCTGGACTGCCAGGGCTGACTCTGGTCTAATAATAATTCGGGGTTTTACGTTTTATTTTACTCAAGTTGTCCGTGAAAGTATGTTCTTTAATATATCGGATGATGATGAAATTTGGTATATCGGATGAAATGTATCGACGATATATTTCGATACCAGACGATTCGATAATATCGGGTGGAAGCAATATATCATATTCATATATCGATATTTTATTAAGTATCGATATATATCGGATGAAATGTATCGACGATATATATCGATACTAGACGATTCGATAATATCGGGTGGAAGCGATATATCGTATTCATATATCGATATTTTATGAAGTATCGAAATATATCGTGCACTCCTAGTTTTAAGAAATAAGAGAAGACGGTTGCCATTGTACGTTACTGTATTTTCAAAATTGTGTTCTATATTGATTAATAGCGAATTGTCAACAACCAAATTGTAAATCATCAATAGAGAATTGTATCTTGCATTATACAGAGAATAAATAAAAGTTTATCAAGCACGTTTATATTTCAATTGGCAAATTGTAACAACTCCGAAGCTGGGATAACACCAAGGAATTCAGGTGTATCATACCACCTTGGTGTGAACGTATGCCCACAGTGAGGTATGTAATAATCTTATAATCAACTTTATTCTACCTATGTTATGGTATAGTGTTGTATAAATGTTATCAAGTAACACTTACGACCTTACATATACGGCTAGTTCGGATACATACATTTTAATTTGTCAACCGACTTTATTATTGTTTTGTAATTTAATTGATAATTTCATAAGCGAGTAAATGGTTGACTCATATTTGTGTAAGTTAATACAACTTTCACACAATGGACGCCCTTGCGTGTCAGCTTCCTACGTAATAAATATTTAGTATGACATATCCTGTAAAATATTTGCACGTAAATAATTATTAGAACGATTAAAATATTTTATTTTTAATATTATCATAATAATACATATCATCTCTGGTTATCGTAACAATTTTAAAATATTGTTAATCTTTCGCTAACAAATTCGTTACAATAGGTATTGTAAAAAGAAAATGTCTTAAATAAAACTACTAACTCGGGCACATTTCTTTTCTCATATTACTGGTTTTATTTTAAATAATGAAAAGCTTAGGTGTTGCATAACCACTGTGGTTATGTAGTTTCTCGATAATGCAATTTCGTTTGTATTAAAACACTGATTGCTATGTTTTGGCGGAAAAAGATACTCGATGTTTGAATTTCAATTCCAGTACATTGGATAATAGATTGAAAAATATATTGAGTGAGGATGCCGAGTAACCGGTCCACAAGTAGGCGAAGGCCTATTGGACGGCATTTGAGCCTTGATTTTGGTAAAGCCTCGAGACGCAGCCGACCCCGAACGCGAGAGGATGTTTCGAGGCACGGAAATAGTACGCCAGTAACACGTTACGCCGAAGATCATGGTGCTAAACAACAAGGATCGAGAATATCACCCGAACGGATCGAGTCCTATGAAAAGCGTAGATATAAGTCAGTTGTAACACCGCCTTTGCAGGGTCAGGTATTGTTTATGTCATCAAAGGATAAAATAGATTGTAACCGCAGAGAGTGTAGACTCTACACTGCAGAGGTACTAGGCAGAGGCGTGACAGAGTTCAGACTACCCGTGATGCGAGCGTTGTAAGGTCACGCAGCCCAGTCCAAACGCAGATCGACAAGGAGTCTTCACCTGTGACTCCGCAGCCTTCATCTGTTGATACAATGAATTCTGAATTACTGAAATGTCTTAAGGAGTCTGCAACTTATCACAGCTGTAAATCCACAGAGTAGAGAAAGGTTCACTAACAGTAACGTAGTGCCAGAATTTGATCCTAAATCAAAAAACCAAACGATTGTTACATGGTTAAATAAAGTTAAAGAATGCTCTGAAATTTACGGTTGGGATAGTAAGCAAACTGTGCACTATGCCCTCCCAAAGTTAGTTGGCACTGCAAGAAGGTGGTACGAGGGACAGCCTTCTATATTACTTACATGGGAAGAATGGACAGATAAACTTAAATGTGCATTTCCAACGTACGAGAATTATGGTCACTTGCTCACGGAAATGTTAGGGCTTTTCCCTAACATTTCCGTGAGCAAGTGACCATAAGTTTGGTGATGATTTGGAAGAGTATTATTATGATAAATTGATAGCCTTGCATAGATGTGGTATAGTAGGTAGGAACGCAATTGATTGTATTGTGTATGGAATAGAGGACAGGTCAGTTCGGTACGGAGCGGAGGCAGTAGGTTTTGAAAATGTTGATAAGTTATTAGGTTACTTAAGGAGTGTGAAACATGAACAATTCAATAAATCTAATAAGAGGTTACTGCTTCCTGTAAATGAAGGTTCCCGTAAGCCTGTAAGAAATGATTTTAATAAAATTTTGAAATGTTATAATTGCCACGAAATAGATCGTGTAGTATCTAGCTGTAAAAAGCCTATTATTAAATGTCAAAAGTGTAAACGTTTTGGTCATGATAACCCTGAATGCAATAGAAGCGCATGGAGTGCAAATGCCGAAATTAAGACATTATGACTAGATGATAGCATGTTAAGAGTAGACAATAAGTTCATAAAAGGTGTGAGTATTAATAATGTTCGATTGACAGGATTCGTAGATTTTGGTAGCCATTGTACTTTAATTAAAGAATCTGTTATAAAAGAGATCGTGCCGCGAGAAAAATGGCAAATTAATAAATTGCCCTCTTTAAGAGGATTCAGTAATACATATGTAAATGCATTAGGCAAAACAGAAGTTTCATTAGTAATTGACAATGTTACAATTCTTGTTGAGACGATAATCGTCCCTGATAATTATTTGAGTTACGATTTGTTCATTGGCCAAACTGCAACAGAACAATCCCACATATGGGTGATCAAATCCGATAAAAATTTGATGATTACCGATAAACGAATAATAGATAATACACGGCTTGTCCTAAGATCACTTATGGCAGTCACTGATACAAATTTTAGTGGCTTCTTTTTTGTTGAAAATGGTTATCGTCCTAACTACAACATAGAGATTGGTATTCACAAGATTAAAAATGGTAATTGCTATTTAACTATTCTAAATTATGATAAAGTGAATCAATTTAAATTAAAAAACTAAAAAACACGCTTTTATAGAAAATTCAACTAAAAATGGAAAATAAATAATAGTTTAAAAAAACTAAAATCACGCTTTTATAGAAAATCTAACTAAAAAATAAAAATAAAATTTGATAAATTTAGATTAAGAATAGTGTAAATGAAACATAAATGTTTATTATTGTAAAAAAGCGTGGGGTGCATAGTGTCAATAGTTATAAACATTTAATGGCAGATATGAGAAGGATCATCACTGAAAATATCTTAAAAAGCACTTTAAACGAAATCTAACCGTTTGAAGTGGATCAAAATCAAATCCACTAGAGTCAGTTACATACAATCAAACGTACAAGTGAAGACACTGCACCCCACGCTTTTTTACAATAATAAACATTTATTTTTCATTTGCACTATTCTTAATCTAAATTTATCAAATTTTATTTTTATTTTTTAGTTAGATTTTCTGTAAAAGCGTGATTTTTAGTTTTTTTAAACTATTATTTATTACTTTTATTTAACATTGCTGCCTTATTTCCTGGTGTAAAACTTTTGATGACATCTTCTTCTATTTATATTTCTAAATAAATCCATATTTTTAGGGATAAATATTGTATAGCTACACTGCGTCGTCTGATACATGGTCGCCACTCGAGAACCTTTCTTCCCCAGCGGTTGTCGGTTCGTCGAGTGATGTTGCCTGCCCATTGCCACTTCAGCGTGCTAATTCTTCGTGCTATGTCGGTTACACTTGTTCTTCTGCGGATTTCCGTATTCCGTATTCTATCACTCAGAGAAATCTCGAACATAGCCCGCTCCATAGCACGCTGAGCGACTTTGAGCCTTGATATGAGGGTAGGCCTCATTTAGGGACCACGTTTCCGTGCCGTAAATCATCACTGGTCAAAGACCTGTGTTTTCAGACACTGAGGTATGTTGGACGAGAAGATTCTCTTAAGTTCATTTTTATGTTACCAATTAAACGGGGATAAGGCCAAAGTCATTATTTTCTGTCTATTTTGCTATTTTAGAAACGTGACTTTCGCCTTCGTAAGTATTCAAGAATAAATATAGGTTACCTGGCATAAGCTATTGCAAAAATGATTGAACATTGTTTTAACACTGATTTTAGGTGTCTTTCTTTCCTACTTATACTCCACAAGGTACTTTCATTATTTGTCACGGCATTGTTCAACTATTCAAAAGAGTTTTATTCCTCTTCTAGTACATTTTCTGTATAGCCATTCGACGACCTATATTTTAATCTACGATTTAATATCTGGCTTTTCATCATAAATTTTCATAAAGATAGATGACATACATCCAATCATATCTCTCCAAGACTCATTAACCGTTTTACCATTCATAGTATCTATTTGTTCTTTAATCTTATTAGCATATTCTTCCTTCTCTAACATATGCCAATTTATTTTGGATTCGACATCTTTTTTAATCATCTTGGTCGGAGCTTTTTCGTCGGAGAATTTCATTGCCAATAATAGAAGGTTCTGTTGCACATTTAGATCTTGCAATGGGAGTACTTCGCATTCTTTGACACAACTAATTTTACGTTTTCTAGTAAGAAAATAATAATTCTCTCTTTTTTTTCTATGACCATTAACCCGCAATGCATCTTTAAAGGTGTTGACTATAGCCAAATCAAAAATGAGAGCAATACGTAACAAAGTCTCTCCTTCAGCATTACGTTTGCCATGCCCCCAACCTCCATGCACCCTTTCACAACCTCTATTATTATTGCCTACAGGGCTGTTAAAATCGCCTCCAAGTATTAACTCCTGTCCACGTGGTATTTTTCTCATGAGATTACTAAAGTCATCCCAAAACTTCTCTTTCGTTTTTTTATCACAACTGGCCTTTGGAGGGTACACACATGCAACATTTAATTCTATATCCCTGATCATGAGCCGTACAAGTATTATTCTATCATTTATATTTTCAACTTTAGATACATATTTTTTCAGACTGCTATCCAATAACACTCCAACTCTGTAATGGTTTTTCTGCTGCTCTTCTGATTCTATTTCACTGCTATGACTGTTAGAATAGTATGTATACCCTTCTCCTACATCTTTACAATCTTTACAAGATATTTTGACATCTTGTAAACATACTACATCTAAATTTCGTGCCTTTAATGTTTTTAAGAATTCTGTTAAGTTGTTACCTAACTTACCTATATTACAACTACCAATTCTTAATACAGTATCTTGATTTTTCTGTGTTTCCTTATTGTTTTGTTCCCTCTTCTGTGAACATGGTATATTTTTAATAGGAGTTGATAATAGGTGATCATGTACGTCGTTTATACATGATATTCTTCTATCCATAATTACACTCGAACGCCCAATCATTTTGTAAATAATGTCCTGTTGGAGTGAGGTGCCACTTGGCTCTTATTAGAATGCCCAGTACTTCGTTCGCCAATTTGGATTTGACCTTAAAAACACTCCTAAGCTTGACTTAGCTGCATATTTCAATGTCAAGGATCCTGTAATTAGTCATTATTAATAAGGTTAAAATAATTATTTCTTTTGGCTGCACTGATAGCATAGTGCTTAAGATACCCACTTACAGTGAGGGTGTAAGTTTCAAATTCCGCGCAGGATAACACTTCGTGCGATCCATAAATTGTTGTTTTGAGTCTGGATGTAATTTGTATCCTTTAATTATATGTTCGTAAAGTCCCTCGCAGTTAATTTACTTAGTGCAGTGCTGTCTTTAAAAAAATAATTCTTGAAGGCCCCTGGTATCTAATCATATATGGAACGTAACGTCTGATAAATCATATCATGTTGACTAGTCGTTACTCACGTAAGTTTAATGAATTATTTTCTTATAATTGCCAAAAAGTCACCGTGTGATGACCGAGTAGGCATATTATTCACCATCCACTATCTTGCCTACGGGTATGGGTACAGCATTTTGGATTAAAATACCAATTACAAATCGATACATTATTTAAATAGTAGAAAATTATAGTTTAAAAACTAAAAAAAAACCGGCTAAGTGGGAGTCGAGTTACTCACGAAGGGTTCCGTAACATTATTATCTATAAAAAACGTTCGTCCGTATCCATAACATTATCTTTCTGTGTGGTGACGGATTAAGAATACAATTCACTACTCCTTATCTTGCCCGTGGATGTCGTAAAAGACGACTAAGGGATATAATATGGACATAACATCTGTGCAAGAGAAGGAAAACTCGAAATGAAACCCTATACCAACATGTCTGATCAGCACGGTATAGTAGGTTAAATTCCCTCCTATTGTGGAGTTGTGGAGGAGGCCCGAGCCCTAAAGTAGGACGTTTGTGGGCTGCGATGATGCAATGATCTATAAAAAAAAACACTTTTATTGTATGGGAGTCCCCTTAATTATTTATTTTAATTAATTATATATAAAGAGAAAATAAAATGAAATATTCTACGAATAATTAAAGCATCATCATCATCATTAAAGCGTCAATTAAAGTGTCTACCTTTATTAGTATCGAGCAAGAAACAAAATCAGGATTAAATCAGGAAAGGTAAAAAAATCAGGACTGTTGTATGGGAGCCCCCCTTAAATATTTATCTTATTTTATATTTAGTATTTTTTGTTATAGCGGCAATAGAAATACATCATTTGTAAAAAAATTCAACTGTCTAGCTATCATTGTTCTTGAGATACACCCTGGGGACAGACGGACGGACGGACGGACAGCGAAGTCTTAGTAATAGGGTCCCGTTTTCACCCTTTGGGTACGGAACCCTAAAAACACGCTTACAAACTTACAGCTCGAATCATAAGGTTTCTATTATTATATTATCTACGCACTTATCGACACACACACACACACACACATATATATATATATATATATATATATATATATATATAATATATGTTCATCATATGGTGAATCCGATCTCGGAAACGGCGTCAACTATTTTGATGAAAATTGGCATACTAGAGGTTTCGGGCCAAATAAATCGATCTAGTTAGGTTTTATTTATAGAAAATGTTGTTTTGTCGTGTTTTTAGCTAATCAATACAATGACATATAATATTATTGACATTCTCTGAATAGGAATTCGAATTTCGCCATCGCTGTCAAGAGTGACAATAGCTCAGTTAGGAAGTTGTCCAGTCGCATTCAAACAGCGTGAGATCCAACCTCGGCGTTATTATAATTCTGTTTTTTATAATTCTTGATATTTTTTTCATTATTTCATCATTTTTATTTTTTATCTATGTATATCTAAATAAGTTCGTCAAAAATACAATTTCATCATCATAATTTCAGCCTATTGCCGTCCACTGCTGGACGTAAGCCTCCCTCATGTTGCGCCACAATGTGCGGTCCTGTGCCGCCTGCATCCAACGACGCCCAGCAACTTTCACTAGGTCTTTTGTTGTACACCATTTTTTAAAAGGGGATATTGCCGTAATCGCCACGCTTGGCAGGCGGGTTGGCGATCGCAGTATTGGTGTTTTCCCAGGAGAGAGCTGCTGCTCTGCTTTCCTGGTGAACCCACAGCCGATTTTTACGACTCCCACGGGCAAGTAAGGGGTGGCGACTCATGTATTCTGAACCCGTCGCCACACGGACGAATTTACAACAAACAAATTATACCAAGCAAAGCTCGGTCAATTAGATAAACATATATAAAGTAACATGAACAAATCACACTAATAATAGAAATATAGATATCATTGAAAGATGTCTTATAATGCACTATCTAGTTCAATCATTCTATTACCAATGCTAGTCGTATATGTATTTTAATAAGATAGCACAAATAAATTTTTACAAATACCTGTTGATTTGTTTGCCGCCAAACACTAACGTTGAAAAACTACACTTTTAATAGATGCTGATCATAATAAATTGCACACTTCGAATTGGCATATGAGTAAGCGCCAATAGTTAAAATAATCCTACAATAAGTGCTGTTAACAGCACTTATGTACGTATTTGCTTTTATATTCAAAGAGCTATCATGTGATAAGATAAAAACAATGATATATACTTTAAATGACCTTTTTTTTTATATATTTCCACCAGATAACGTTTAAGACTTAGGAATCTACAAGTTGCTACATATTTTGCTGCGAACCTAATCGATATTCTTGGAAAATAACCTACATTGTAGTCATCGCTTTGGTTGCTTTGGATTGATTTACATACCTATTTAAAATCGAATTTAAAAATGGTAGTTCTCAATTCGCTAGTATTTTTTATGTTTGTTACTTCAGAAATTTCGACTGGGTGAACCGATTTTGACCATTAATTTTTATTTAAAAGCTTGTGCTGTCCGTGTGATTCAGTTTGGACCTGTCCACAAAGTACAAAAAAAAAACTACAATAATAATCAGATACTCACTGATCTAGTAATTCAATTGTGAACCCGTATTAATCCATTAAAGTCAAGCAGGTCAAATAAAAGGCCGATAAATCTCACTATTTGTATAATTATATTCCTTATTTCTTAAATGTGGAGCAGCTGTGTCTGGACCACAAAGCGTGAGAAAGCGTTCTAAAAGAGCGGTTGTAGGCTAGAATAAATACGTTGCGGACGTTCACGAGGAAGCCAGACAAAAGTTTTTAAAGTGGGTGTGGTATGGCAAACCGACTTCCGGGATTATCAACAAAGAAATGTGTGAGGCTAGATAAATATTTAAGTCTAAATTGAAATGGTGCCAAGATCATGAGGATCGAGTCAAAATGGACATTCTGGCCTCACACCATTCTAAACACGACTTTCGTGGGTTTTGGAAGCACACGAACAAATTACAAGCCAAACCTGGAACGCCCGTAAGCATCGATAGCGTCAGCCAGCCAGTTCAAATCGCTAAAATGTTTAACAAAATTTACATGATAAAGACAGTTGTAGTCCCTATAGTAAAAAACAGAACTGGTGATCTAGCCGACAGCGATAACTATAGACCCCATCTCTCTGGCTACCGTGATAGCGAAGGTGTTTGACGGTATGCTAAACACACATCTCAATGAGTGCACAAACTTCTATAAGAACTAGTTTGGGTTCTGTTTTGGGTTGTCTACGGAGAGTGCCGTTTTATGTTTAAAGCATTGTGTCGCATATTATACGCAAAGCAGTACACTCGTTTGTGCTTGCTTCCTGGATTTATCTAGGGCGTTTGATCTGGTTTCCTACAACATGCTATGGAGAAAGTTGGATGATACTAAGTTACCACCTGCACTAAAAAACATTCTTAAGTACTGGTATGAAAACCAGATCAATAATGTGCGATGGGCTGGGTCATTATCTAATGCATACAGGTTAGAATGCGGGGTGAGGCAAGGGGGATTGAGCTCAAAAATGCTTTTCAAACTATATATAAGCTAATTGGTGAGCTCAGTAGCGCCAGAGTCGGTTGTTATGTTGACGGCGTTTGCGTCATTAATATCAGCTACGCTAATGACATGGCGCTGCTGAGCGCATCAGTCTGTGGCTTACGAAAATTAATAGATATATGTGAAAGATATGCTAAGACACATGGCTTGAAATATAATTGCAAAAAATCAGAGCTCATGGTTTTTGAGGCCAAGGATAAAACCCTTGATAAAATACCACCTTTCATACTCAATGGTATACTGTTGCAATAAGTTTTTAGTTTAATAATCTTGGTCACATATTGACCCCTGACCTCAAAGACGATGACGATATAGAAAGCGAGCGGAGGGCGTTGTCGAATAGAGCGAAAATGCTTTTTTTTTTAGGGGTGCGCTGCGATCGTCGCGCTTCCGCACCACTCTGTCCGGGGCGACAGAGGGGCTTATGCACGCAACGCCCGCAACCCACCCAAAAACCACGTCGCCTTCGTCGTTGGACCGACCACTGGAGCAGGGTAACTTGTCATCAGTGGTCAGCCCGACGGAATACCCCCCTACTTGGGATACCCCCTCACCGTCCCCCCCCTCGGGGAGGACGTCGGTCTTTCCTCACGCGGTCGGCTTCTCGGCGGGTGACGGACTAACTCCCCGGTCACGTCACCCGCGGCCTCGGCTAGGGCGGCATGGCACACACGTAGTCGTGCCTGCGCCGCCTTAGTCGCTGGCGGCGGGTCGCTTCGTCGAGGCTGTGCTCCTCGCGTTCGCGACCCGCAGCCTCCTTCTGCGAGATCACTGTCTCGCAGAAGGCTGCGACCGCGTCCCAGTTCCTGATGTTACCGAGCATCTCCCTAGCGATGGTCGGCAGCGTCATGTCGGCACCGATCGTCGCGAGTTCACGACGCGGCTCTGCCCAAGCGACACAGACCTCGAGCGTATGCTGCGCCGTGTCCAGGTCGCAATCGCAGTGGTGGCAGGACGGTGTTCTTTCCCTCCTAGCCACCCTGTACAGGTACTTGCCGAAGCATCCATGCCCCGTCAAGACCTGTACGAGTCGGAAGGAGAGCACACCGTGCCGCCGTTCCAACCACTGCATCAGCACCGGCCGGAAGGCCTCCACGGTCCAGACACCGTATCGAGGCCTCTCCATCCGGTCTGCCCAATGGGCGATGACATCTCGGCGGGCGTCGGTGTGCCAGGCGGTGAGCTCCCTTAAGGAAACCACACCTCCCTTTTCCCCCCTCGACACCCGCCGATACAATCCAGCGAGCATTTCCGCTTCCAGGTCCCACGGGGGAGTCCCGGCCAATAGGCACGCCACCTCCGTCGCCAAGAGCGAACATGCTGGCCCGCAGGTGTGCACGATGTTCACTCAATGTCAAAATCACACTCTTCCGAGCTTCTTATACAACCTTTTACACGTGCAGCCTGTGGGCTAGGGTGCGCGGGGAGCATACAGCGCACTCCGTGTCCAATTCAACAATGCGTTCAGGGTGCTGGTGGGGTTGCCCCGCTTCTGTAGCGCATCAGAAATGTTTGCCGATGCACACGTAGATTGCTTCAAAGCTACAATGCAAAAGAGATGCGGTTCCTTGGTGCGCAGGGTGCGGGCCAGCTCCAACAGTATCCTGAACATTATTGCGAGCAGGCTTGATTGTATTTATCTAAGTCGCTGTAGTGCCGTCTCCCATGGGATGTCGCAGCGGTAACAAATGTAAATTATAGTGTGTGTAGTTATTATTTAATTATTTTCTGTGTGTATATTTTTTTTGTGTTCGAATGTTTACTAACCTAGTTGTAAGTCGTATTAACACATAATGAGTCATTGTTACTTAATCCAATAAATATTTAATATTATTATTTATTATTAAATGTGTATGTTTATAATGGTACAATAATTCTTAATATACTAAATTATCTCTATCAGCGAGTAACGATTAAAAGCATTGACAACAAAAGTATAGCGACAAAGTAATGATAATAATATTTTTTTATTGCTCTCACAAAGTACAATGTGTTGATATATTAGACTATTAGAACATTAGACTATTATAAAAATAACAAGATAACAAATTGCTTGTTCCATTATGAGAGTCTCTACTAGGCTTGAGGCCTGTATTACAAATCTCCAGCCCGCTCTTAGAACCTTAAATGGAATTGTAACATACTTGATAGTGTATCAAAATAATAATTTAAAAAAATATCAAGCTTTAACACTAATGTATATCGTCTCAGAGTGGACTTCGGGATCCAGTGAACACACATCTTCATTGGGTGCCGACATAATGGGTAGCCTCGAACAGTGATAATAACAATGGTTATTATAATGGGGTTTTATTTAAACACATCACAGCTATGCAATATTCGAACAGACACGTCCACTCGGTGTGAGCTCCGCTTCAACGGCTGCGTCCGAGCAAGACTCGCGTGTCACGATGTGGTGCTCGCATTCGGTTGTCGACTCAATTCTCCGACAGGTACATATTTTTAATTGTATTGCGTTTGTTTATATTAATTAGGTTAGCCGTGTTAAAATTCTAAGTGCGGCGACGCAATAAAAATTTTAGTTCTTCATGGATGTAGTAAAAATACTACATCCTGGCTATCATAATCCTGGCTATCACCAGGAAAATTGATAGAAAAAGTCTTTAGAGACATTTTACTACAATTGCCAAAATACTCGTCTGAGTGGTGACGGAATAAGAATACAAATCACCATCCCCTTTCTTACCCATGGGTGTTGTAATAAACGACTAAGGGATATAACATGCATATAACATCTGTGCACAAGAAAGAAAACTCAAAAGAATATCCTCATCTGACCAGTTAGTCAATTTTTCTCCCATTGCATAAATGCTTGAGCCCAACAGTAGGACGTATATGAGCTGTGATGATAATGATGATGTTGGTGATGATGATGGTGATGATGATGATGGTAGTGGTGATGATGATAATATACTTGCTGTGTGGTACCGGTGACGGATACTACTAACTTTTACTTTTAAGAAGTATCGTAAAAGGCGATTAAGAACTTTACAATTTGGAACAATTCCATTTGATTCTGATTAACATTTCTAAGAAGGGTTGACGTCAGGCAAGCATCCGGTCAATAAATCTATTGCTAAAATTTATGTAATGTTTACTACGAAAGACCAGTATTTATTGAGTCAAATCCAAATAAGTATGATAAGAACAAAATGATGATAACGGTATTGACGATACTGAGCCAATTCCCGGGTCCATCAGAATGATCTTTAATGAGAGATCTTGCTTCGAATCCATATTTTTATTCCATTGCGTTTAAATGGAATCTCTTCTCGGACTAGGATTAATTTGCTACGCCGGCGAATAAACTCGTCACAGTTTGTCCAGGCCGTGTCCTTGTGACGACGAAAGCCGCTCGCCGTGATAGCAACGATGGTGGGACGAGTTGACTGAGTAAGCTTCCCACCCACCTACACTCGCTTGCTAACATCTCGTAAACTACATAGCCTTGCAATTTTATAGTCATTATCTAATATATACTACATTACTTTATATCAAATATTGTTGTAACGAAGAATTCAAGTTTATTAAGACAGTCGTTGGATTTTATTTCTATTCGACTCCAACATTTTGGTAACCCCGATGTGATATTCAAGGCACCTTCAATACAGCTTCAAGCCAGCCGGTCAGCCTGATGCGCTGCAGCATAAGGTTTAACCAGTTTTTTTTGGGTGTACAGCTGTTGGCCGCACATGGCCTTGACAGCTTGACGAGGACTATAGATGAGCGCTGAGGGCTCTCAACCCGGAGAAAAGTATGCTAAGTGACATCGCCCAAGGGCTCCCCCTGTGAGGAATGAACTTCGGCTTGGGGCGTCGCTGTAGGCAAAGTGGGCGTGCCCATGTTTTGGTTCGTAATTGTTGCGCGGCGCAGTTTCGTACCTAGACGGCGAGTGCGGAACCGCGGACATTTATGTGTTAAGATCTCGCGGGCCGTGTAGGCTCTACGTTGAGCGAGTGTGATAATGTCGTCCTCCTCGCCGAGGATGTGACGAAGATGTTGGATGGAGGAGATTTTGGAGGGTCCACAGGAAGCCACCCTATCCACTAGTTGGTTGGGGTGTGCTATGGCAGAGTCAAAGTAGCTCCGAGAGCACCGTTTCCTAAACTGCCTGATGGTCGGCAGTTCGAGGTCGATGTGAAGATCGACGTTTCGTATGAACCACGGTGCTCCCGTAGCTCGGCGCATGAAACGATTTTGTAGTGTCTGTTGCTTGTGGATCCTATGTGGTTTAACATGCGCGAACACCACGCTGGTATAGGTCATGATAGGCCGTATGCAGGTGGTGTAAAGTCGGATTTTGCTACTCAGGGACATACGCGATCTAGAGTTGAGTAGACAGTGGAGACGGCCCATCACAAAGGCTGCCCGCGCGCGGACTTGCTCTATGTGAGGGGCGAAGCTGAGTTGGTCGTCAAAGGTCACACCCAAGTATTTGGCCTGCCTGCTTCAAGTGACGGCTTGTTGAAAATTTTACGGGGGCTAATGCTATCGATAAAGTAGGAATGGGCAGTTCGTCTAGTGAACATGATTTTCTAATCTCCATTTCCTAAACTAATTGGCTAGGGCGGTAACCGCTATTTGGAGAGTCTTGACTACTGTTGTCGGGGATATACCAGCACAAAAGAGTGCGGTGTCATCAGCCTAAAGCACTTTATGTACCCAGTTGAATTTGGGAATATCGCTAGTATATAGCGTGAAGAGAAATGGGGAGAGGACTGACCCCTGAAGGACGCCGGGCTTGATAAGGTGGTAGGTCGACAGCGTTCCATCCACTCTGTAGCGAAAGCTGCGATGACTTAGCAGTCACGTGTAATGAGGATGAAGTAATAAGGGATCTTGAGGAGATAAGAGTTTGTAGATTAGGCCTTCATGCCTAATCTTTTCAAACGCTTTCGCTATGTCTAAGCATAATTCACCCGTATATCTGATCCTGATGAACTTGTGTATTCTACCAAACGGTGAACTTGTTGTACGCAGCTGTATTTAGCTCGGAAGCCAAACTATGCGTCGGGAACGAGGTTGTTAGCCTTGGCGAATGTACGTAGTCTACTGAAAACTATTCGTTCTTACCTAGATCTTTCAGTAGACTAATCGGGCGGTAACTACTAGGTTCGTTACGGCACTTGCCGAGTTTGTGGATTCCTATTACCACGGCCTCTTTCCATTGCGCGGGCAAGGTGTTATTATTTAGCGCTGCATTGAAGATGCCTACAAGACAACAGGCCTATCAAGTGGGCGGAGAATAATGTAATGACTTTATTGAAAATTCCGTCTGAACCTGGGGCTTTCCTAGATTTGAGATGCCTGACTAACGATTCGACTTTATCGGTGGTCACTGCTCGGATAGGCTGATCGGAGCTGTCGTTTCTTGACGAGCGCGAGAGAGTGGTACGACGTTCCACTTCATCGGCAATGAAGCGGTGATTCACGGCGTCGGAGTGTAGTGTACTTGGCGTACACTGAAGCACAAGCAGTCGGCCAGGCATTCTGACGTTTCGTCATCCATGAATGTCGGAGGCTGGTTGGATCTGGTGAGAGGAGGGAGAACTATGTCTTTCTTGAGTGAGCGGGAAAGCTGCCAAAAGTCTGTATCAGAGGGCTCTAGCTCCTTGATCATGGCGTCATCATCATACTATGGGACCACCTGGGAAGTATACTCTATCAAACAAAAAAATAATTTTGCAAATTGGTCCAGGCGTCTTCGAGTAATCGGTGAAAATACGTAAAAAATATATATATTATATATATAAATATGCCGACGAATTGAAAACCTCCTCCTTTTATGGAGTCGGTTAAAAACCTAAAATATCATATACGCAGTACTTTTATTTAAGAAATAAATGCCTGATAGAAAAGCAATAGCAATCTACTATACACTAACTTGGTTCGGTTACAGTTGATTTTTGTAGCTATTTATTTCTCAAACAGTCCTCTTACGCGAGGACTCCCAAAATATATTCCGCGGCACCTAAGAGTTCCATACAAAAGTGTTAAGGGTTAAGGGTTTTAATTTTACTAATTTAATTAAATTAATTTTACTTGGCTGTGAAATTATACCACGGTTTCATTTGATATGGGATTCCATGAAATAAAAGGTATTCCGATTGGTGTTCCGTTATTTTCAAATTATAAAGATCCGGCAAGAAAACTCAGGTGACATAATGCTAAATTGATATTAATTTTGAAAGCGGCTTACTTTATGTTACTAAGAGACTTTTATTTTATAAAATTATCTTTAGCTATTATTATTGTGGGTCAAATCTATACAATATGAGCTCACACTGTCTTGCAGTCTTGTGGTGGTCTTTTTGGATTTATTTTTAATAATGTTCATAACAGAATTCCAACTTGTTGGTAATACCCAGCCATCCTCTCTATTAAAATTTTTGTGTTTTTTAATTGCAATAGCCTCGCGTACCATTCTAGGCAGGTATCGGTGTTCTTTTGTAAGGATTTGTAATTTATCAAACCTAATGTTATGGCGGGCGCTGTCCTGACAATGTTTACAGACTGCAGATCTAGTGTCACGGCGGTGCTTCACATCGACTATGTGTTCTTTGATCCGAGCTCTTATGGATCTCTTTGTTTGCCCAATATAAGAGAGACCATAGTCACAGTCAAGTTTATATACTCCTGCATCTTCTAGAGGGATCTAGCACTTGACAGGTGATAAGAATTGGCTAATCCTCTTCAGTGGCTTAAAATAAGTTTTAATGAATGACCGTTTTAGAATGTTGCCAATCTTGTCAGTGACTCCTTTGACATAAGGTAGTACTGCAGGGAGGCGCTCAACTGTGGGCGATTTCACTCGGTTTCTGCGACGGGGGTGAGGAACTTGCAGCTTGTTTGCACGTAGAACCTACTTGACATGCTGCAACTGCCCAGCCAGGTATTCATCGTCACAGATTCCTCGTGCTCACTGCAACAAAGATTTACACACGCTAGCTAACTGTGAAGGGGGATGATGAGAATCACCGTTCAAGTATCTGTCTGTATGTGTTGCCTTTTTTTTTTTTTTTTTTTTTTGGGTGGGTCGCGGTCGGCGCGCCTCCGCACCACTCCGTCCGGGGCGACAGAGGGGCTTAAGCACGCAACTCCCGCAACCCACCCGAAAACCACCTCGCCTTCGTCATTGGGCCGACCAACGGAGCAGGTTTACTTGTCGTCAGTGGTCGGCCCGACGGAATACCCCCTACGCGGGGTACCCTCCCATCGACCGACGTCCCCCCCTCGGGGAGGACGTCGGTCTTTCCTCACGCGGTCGGCCTCTCGGCGGGTGACGGACTAATCCCCGGTCACGTCACCCGCGGCCTCGGCTAGGGCGGCATGAGGCGCAGATAGTTGCGCCTGCGCCGCCCCAGTCGCCGGCGGCGGATCTCCTCATCGAGGCTGCGCTCCACGCGCAGACGATCCGCCGCCTCCTTCTGCGAGATCACTGTCTCGCAGAAGGCTGCGACCGCGTCCCAGTTCCTGACGCTGTCGACCATCGCCCTAGCGATGGCCGGCAGCGTCAGGTCGGCACCGATGATTGCGACGAGTTCACGGCGCTGCACTGCCCAAGCCGCGCAGGCCTCGAGCGTGTGGCGCGCCGTGTCCTCGTCGCAATCGCAGTGGTGGCAGGATGGTGTACTCTCCCTCCTTACGACCCTGTGCAGGTATTTGGCGAAGCTCCCGTGCCCCGTCAACACCTGCACTAGTCGGAAGGAGAGCACCCCGTGCCGCCTTTCCAACCACTGCATCAGCACCGGCCGGAAGGCCTCCACGGTTCGCACCCCGAACCGAGGCCTCTCCAGCCGGACTGCCCAACGGGCAATGACGTCTCGGCGGGCGTCGACGCGCCAGGCGGTGAGATCCCTTAACGAGATCACACCGCCCTCCCCGCGCACCCCCGACACCCGCCGATACAACTCGGCGAGCATTTCCGCCTCCAGGTCCCACGGGGGAGTCCCGGCCAATAGGCACGCTGCCTCCGTCGCAACCGTGCGGTATCCGCGGATGGCCCTGACCGCCATGACCCTCTGTGGTCGCCACAGAAGGGCCCTAAGTCGGACGGTCAAGGACCCCGCCCACACCGGTGCGCCGTACAGGGCCATCGACCGGATGACCCCCGTGTACAGCCGTCGGCACGTAGCGCTCGGTCCGCCCACGTTCGGCATTAGCCACGATAGGGCGGACGCCGCGCCGACGAGCCGCGGAGCGAGCCTGCAGAAATGCTCCCGGAACCACCATTGCCCGTCGAGCACCAGGCCCAAGTACCTCATATGGGCCCGGATGCTGATGTCAACCGATCGGACGGTGATCGAGACGCCGATGGGAGGGCTCATAAGGCGCCCATGGAACAAGAGGGCCTCAGTCTTGTCCAGGGCGACCCTCAACCCCAGCGCCTCGATCCGCCTGACGACCTCTTCGGTGCCATAGGTCGCCAGGCTTACCGCCTCTTCTAGCGTCCCACCGCGGGCTGTGACGAGCGTGTCGTCGGCGTAACAAATCACGCCCAGCCCGGGCGGGAGGCTCCCCCGCAACGCCCAGTCGTAGCCGATGTTCCACAGGGTGGGTCCGAGGACCGACCCCTGTGGGACACCGCACGTCATGGGCGTTCGCACAATGTCCCCTGCTCGGTTGGTACAAAGGACGCTGCGCCCCACCAAATAGTCTGCCACTAGCCGCCTCAGGTAAGCTGGCACTCCGTGATACCGGAGCGCCTCCCTGATGCAGCTGAATGGCAGACTATTGAATGCGTTGGCGATGTCTAGGGACACCGCCAACAGCACTCCCCCACCGGTGACGGCCTCAGTCGCCACGGCCCTCAGGCGCAACAGAGCCGCGATCGTCGAACGACCCCTCCTAAACCCAAACTGGGCGTCCGACAGATCGGGCCCCGTGCCGACGAGGTGCCGCTCGATGTGGGCAGCTAAAACCCTCTCCAGTAGCTTGCCCGTGTCATCGAGCAGCACGATAGGCCTGTAGGCCGAAGGCGACCCCGGAGACCGTCCCGGCTTCGGCAGGAGCACCAGCCTTCCCTCCTTCCAGCACCCAGGGAACCGTCCGGACGCTAAACACGCGTCGAACAGCTCCCTGAGGCGGGGACCCAGGTGGTCGAGGACCAGGCCCAACACGCGGTTTGGAACACCGTCGGGCCCGGGGGCGGTGGACTTTGCGCACATGCGCGCTACCGCCACTCCCATCTCGGGTTCCGTGATGGGCGGAACACTGTCGTCGTCGGCCTCCCGGTCAGTGTCTGGCGGAGCCATGACCGGGGGCGTGTGTTCCGCCCGCCGCGGGAACAGGTCCTCGACGACCCGGGTGAGAAGGCTGGGCTGGAGAGTCTCGGTGAGGGGAAGGCCCCGCGCGCGGAGCTTATTCAGCACCGCGCGATAGGGGCGTCCCCAGGGGTCACGGTCGAGACCGTCCAGCATCTCCTGCCGACTGACGTCCTTGGCGGAGCGGACGGCCAGCCTGAAGGCCGACCGCGCATTGCGGTAGCCCTCATACAGCAAGGCCTCCCGCTCCGCGTCGCGTTGGCGCCGCCGGCTGCGGGTGTAGGCCCTCCGGGCGCGAATGCACGCGGCCCGGAGATCCGCCAGCTCCCGGGACCACCAGTGGACCGCCCTCCTCGGGGGCGGACGCCGTACCCGGGGCATGGCCGCATCGCAGATCTGCGTCAACGCACTGCGGATGCGGCCAGCCTCGGCGTCCACCCCGTCCGACTGGTTGGCAGAGGACAGCCACGAGTAAACGATGGCTGTATCCGCCAGCTGGTCCCGGTCTAAGCGACCCACAGCCCATCGCGGGAACGCAGGACGTCCATCCGCCCCGTGACCCCTGCTGGGCGTCGGGATTACCGGGGAGACCTCCATCCGGATATACCGGTGGTCCGACAAGGTCTCCACCTCCTCCACGACGCGCCAGCTCCCCACGCGTGCGGCGACCTCGGGGCTAGCGAACGAAAGGTCCACTATCGACCCGCCCCGTTGTCGCACGCACGTATGCACCGAGCCCCTGTTCAGCAAACAGAGGCCCAGTGCCGCCGCCCACTCCTCGATCGCCCGTCCTCGGTCGTTCGTCCGGGGAGACCCCCACGCCACGGACTTGGCGTTGAAGTCCCCCAAGACGAAGACCTGGCGCGATGCCATTCGCCGTAACGAGGCCTCCATGATGGTGAGGGAGGCCTCGAAATCGGTCACACTCCAGTTAGGGGAGAGATAGACTCCGAGGAGCGTAATCTCCCCCCAGTCCGCCGCGACGTATCCGACGCCCCTGTCCCTAACGGTCAGAGGCGACGAAGGCCACGACGTGGAGGCGACGATTGCCACGGTGCCACCCAACCAGTTAGGTCGGTCGGGCACCACGTACGGCTCCGCGGCTACGGCTACTCCTATCAACCACTTAGATAACACCGAAATTCAAGTTTTATCGAAAGGTCTAAATTTTGCTGTAACACCTACGTGAATTCCTTATGAAGAAATAATTTGTGCTGTCGAAGATGTTTTGATTAAAAATACCGTGCCAAAGGAAGATATCGAGATTCGATATACGCTCCATGTGTTTCGCTAGGTAGCGGCAATTATAGTTGCTGGTAATGTATGCCGGGTTCTTGGCGTACAAGGCCAACGGAGTGGTCAGACGATGGCATGTCGTCGGTAAATACGGAGTATAATACCGGGGACAAGCAGCTGCCCTGTAGTACTCCAGCTTCGATGTGTTCGAGACGTGACACTTCGTTGCCAGCGACTGCCCGAAAGGATCGAGGACGACCTTGATCAGACCTCTGGGGGCCGCGGTGTTAATCAGTTTATCATATATATGGTTTAAGACGAAAGAATGCCGCGCCTCGACATGAATAAACATGTTAAAACATTCTTTATACTGAGGTTCTGTTCTATAATATGAATAAATCTGTATCTGTACCTGTAGATTTGCTTGGCGTCAAAATCTTTAATAAATTTTGCAAATGTCAAATTCAAGACCAAGGATTAAGCAATCATATATTATTCATCCAGTTCACATATATCCGGGTGAAAAAAGTGCCAATCAAAAACATTTAGTGCCTACAATAATTGCAATATTATATACGCTTATGTAGAATGATTATAATTATGTATTGCACATTCACCCTTGGAAAAAAGTATTGGCCACCAAGTATTCCACACTACATAAAACGTATAGAGTTAAACTGAAAAACCGTTACAATTTAGAAAAAAAACGCCTGTAGAATAAGTATCATCAGCATCATTTTTAGCTCCTAATAGATGCCAGATTGTTAGTTCTTCGTGCAAATTACACAGACAGTGTGCGACAGGGTCGATGTTATATGACTGCGAAATTAGTCGATTATCTCTTTCTAAGGGTCGATGTGCAATATTTATCGTCGTATACAGTAGGCGGTATCTGACACGTCGAGCAAGCATGCACCGCACGCGCACCCTCGTCACCCCGTGTGCGGGCGCCACAATTCTTTAGTTAACAACTTGTAGCGATTTGGAAGCGCTAGTCCGAGTTGTGCCGGCACCTTAGTATCCCTTGCTAGTACACGACCTAAACTTTGATTTCATTCATTAATTTGACGTGGATTAAAACTATAATACGACCAATAAGTTTTGTGTCAGCAAGACAATGTTTAAATATCAAAATTCAAAAATTCAAATTCATTTATTTACTTGAAGTGTGGTTACATATTCGGGGTATCAGCACAATGAATAAGTAATAAATGAGAATCTTATAGCTTCGGATTGAACTACCTACCTACTAAATTTAGACTTATTGGACTCACGAGGATTGACTTCAGAAGCAATAAAATTTGTGAGTATACTTTAGGTACTTATTATATTTAGTAAGCCACTATTTTTAGAGTATGTTGAGAATTATTCAAAAATTTTCAAACGTGCCTGTTCTAGTGCTGAAATCATTTATTTAATGAGGAAAATTAAAGGATCTAGTGATATAATTAAAATGACTTGGACAGTGATTAATAGCGAAACCGGTAGGAACACTGTGCGGAAGAAGGACTTTAATTTAAAGATTGGTGATAAAAATGTGACTGTAAATAAAGAAGTGGCACATGAATTTGAAAACTATTTTACAAATGTGCCTGTATTAACAACAAAATCCTTAGCGTCGTGCCCTATTTTGCCTGAATAGCTCCTTAAACAAAGCATTGTAAAATGTGACACTTCCTTTGAATTTTGAGATGTCGGTGTGGATGATATTTTAAAGTCTTTTAAACATCTTAATATTAAGAAAACAGCAGATTTATGGGGTTTATCAGTAAAGACTGTTGATTTTATAATACCTGTTATTTCTGCCCACCTGTCATTTGTATTTAATGGTTGTGTTGCTCAGGATGTGTTTCCTGATCTCATGAAAATTAGTAGAATAATTCCTTTATTTAAATCCTACCAGATTTGTCAGATTTAATTGTGTACAACATGAAACATTCATCAAAAAACTATACTACTATGGGATCAGGGATAACGCTCTTGAACTTGTAACTTCTTATTTAAGCAACAGAATCCAGAGGGTTGATGTGAATGGTGCACGATCATCTGGTTCTATTATAAAAATGGGCGTTCCGCAAGGGTCCATTCTGGGGCCATTTCTGTTTCTTGTATATATTGATGACCCCTACCATATAGGGGACAATCTGGACATACACTCCAAAAAGTTAGCAAATCATTCATGGCGCAATGTTTTACAATAGATTACCTAAAGATATCCGAGACCTGCCTATGAAAAAGTTTAAAAAAGCATCAAGAATAGACTTTGTAAAAAAGCTTATAACGAAATTTTGTATTTTCACTGTTTGTAACATATTGTGGTGTTGGTCATGATCACAGAAGGATCTACTTGCGGTAGCTGAGTGGACCGGGTCTCTCCCTTCCCTCCATAGTGGTTGAGGGGAGTGATGGCTGCTCTAGTAGTTAACTCGTGATCGGGTGCCGCTTGTGGGATCTGGTCCAGCCATAATCGCTTGAATTATATTAAGTGTCTTGCGATTCGAAGGCCATCACACTGGAACTAGTTCTTACAAAACATGTACATAATTGTATATCTAGTAAGAAGAAAAAAAAATTAAAAATAATAGACAAGCCCGCTGAATTTCTTGCCGGATCTTCTCAGTAGTGGTCGCGTTCCGATCCGGTGGTAGTATATTTTTACCAGCAAGCAGCACACCTGATGGTAAGTGACGCTGCCGCACATGGACCTTTGCAATACCAGGGGCACAGCCAGGCCGCTACCTACCGTGAAGGAAATACTCTTCTTAAACCTCGTTTAAAGAAGGACATATCATAGCGCTCGGGAAACACAGCAGCAGGTAGTTCATTCCAGAGCTTGCACGTATGTGGGAGAAATGATCGCTGGAAACGTACAGTTGAAGACCATAACGTTTCCAGGTGAAATGGATGAACCCAACGATGTCGAGTGGTACGTTGGTAGAATGGTGACGGTGGTACCAAATCAAACAATGAACTCCCATGAAATAATCGGTTGAGTACAGAGAGTGATCCAAAGTCTCTCCGCTGCTCCAGCGACTCCAATCTGTCCGTAATGTCTATAAACTAATAGAATCATATCTAAGTGAACGACATCAAATTGTTGAAATCACAAGTATCTATACATTGACAAACATAGAACATAAATACCAATCAAATATATGGCATGATCAATTCGGAGTTACAAAAGGATGTGTTTCTTTACTGACTAAAGTACTGCCATTTTTCCAGCACACGGTCTTAACCAATTTTAATCTGACGTTAATAATAACCGAAAATTAATAATATAATGGACGACATAAAATAATGTAATCATAAACAACAAAAACTAACTCGAAAGATATTAATAACAAATTAAGTATACATTACACTAACAAATAAATAGAATAGGTAAACTGCAACAAATATGTTGTTATGATTTATAAAGCATCAAATGAAATGCGTACGCGCTATAGCCAACATACATTTCAGATTCATGTAGGCCATACTTTAAACAATACAATATCTGGACATTTGCATCTATTTATGCGGTGGAAGTCTCTGTTAGAAACAATTGAATTTTATTTGGCGAGCTTATTTCTAAGAGACACGCACATAAAATTCCTGCAATACCTCATAGCATCACGTGACAAAAACTTCTCTGGAATGGTATCAAGAACTTGTAATGAAATATCTATAGATATTTTACACCAGAACTACCTAATTTATAAAAATAAATTACAGAAATTCTTAATTAACAAAACCTAGTATAATATATGTGATTTTTATATGATAGATTGAAGATGTAATTAATTAATCCATCATGTATTTTTGAATATTGAACACTCGACACATACACATTCCACTTAAAAAAAATTACACTCATGAACACAAACTAACTTTTATGTTTTAATTACAAAAATAAATCACACAGCAATTAATTTAAACGTAACGCCTACAACTACTATCACGCAAAGTCACACACAAAATATTGACTAGCGATAGCTTCTTGAAAGCGATGTTAACGCCACTGTGGTCGACGGCAAACTGTGTGGCGATCTCAAACCGGTCGCCTTTTATAGCCTTGCTTGATTTTTATCTTTGAAGGTAGTTGCAGTATGACCAGTATTCCAACACGACCTCTCCTGACACGAGTCCGTCCTCGGGCTCTTAGCTTCGTATGTAGGTCTCCAGAGTAGGTACCGAGATACATGCCGAGGTATCTTCTTCGTAGATAGAGGCGGCTGCCATCAGCAGTCCCTCTTCTGTATCACGTACAGCACTGTTACGCGGCATCAAGTCACCAATAGGCGTGTCCGTGGCACCGGAAGGTGACCCGTTGCTTTCAGCAGCGGTAGTATTAGACTCACTCTCTGCGTCTGCATCTGCGTATATAAAACGGAGAAGCAGACATCTTTACAAAAAAATAAAAATGAATAAGTACAGCTTGAAGCAATAGATTTCTATTTCCAGCTAAGAACACAAAATAATCAGCTAAGTCAGAGGCACGACGTGAAACAGTAACTTAGCTCGCGCCAAATGAGAAAGAGGCACTACATGAAACGTATCTCATAGGCAATACACAAATATGTGGCTTTGATAGAGGCACTACGTGAAGCATATCTCGGCCAGAAACACAAAATAAATCAGCTAAACCAGAGGCATGACGTGAGGCGTATCTCAAAGGTGACACTCAAACATATAGCTTCGATAGAGGCACTACATTTAACTTCGACAGAGGCACTACGTGAAGCATATCTCAGCTATAAACACAAAATAAATCTGCTAAGCCAGAGGCACGACGTAAAGCAATAACTTAGCTCACAAGCGTTCTAAGTCAGAGACACTACATCAAGCATAACTTAGACCGGCGGTTGGGAGAAGAGGCACGACGTGAAGCGTACTTTCAACCTTTACCAGGAACATCAATATTCTTCAGCCAAGCAATAACTCACCATCAAAGTATGCAGCACATACTTCAGGAGTCCATTCTCCATTCCACGGGATCATGTACTCAGCTGCTGCTTGGATGGCTTGCCATAGGAGCCGGTGAGTAATTGGAGTTCGTACCGCCCGTGTGGTACTTTCACCACTCGGTATGATCCACGCATGCAGGAGTCCAGATTGCCTGTTGACTGAGCTTGTTTTCTGACAAAAACTAAAGAGTTGAGATGAAAAACATGAGCGGGCTTTCGCGACTCATTAACATAGGCATCTTGTCGATCCTTGTTTTGCTTAAGTTGCTCCGAAGCTCTTTGTCTGCTCATCTCGTGCAAAGCCTCTCTATTAGGAATTGAACCCTTCAAAGTCACGTCTCTAATCAAACATCTAATCAGTGGAGTTTCTGCATCGATTCCCACTAATAAATTGAGAGCAGAATATTGCGTAGCACGATGTTTCGTTATGTTCAGAACCAATTGGATTTTCCACATGACACTAGGCCATTCTTCTTGTCGATAATTACATTCAATGCGCACCATATTAAGTACTGTACGACAGTAGCGCTCTACCTGTCCATTTGGCTGATGCATTTAGGAGGTGATCAGATAAGTTTCGAAGCCCATATCCTTAACCCAGTTAAGGAATTCGGCGCTCTGGAACATGCGACCTCTATCGGGCACAATTACCTTGGTGTTCCGAAAAGAGATATGACATTAGTGAAATGACGTTTCAGTTCACTATAGTCCATAAAATATAGAATGATCTCTGTGACAGTTGTCCCTAGTGCTCTCACGCTTACGATAAAGTCCGTAGTTTTTTATCGATAAACCTCTTTATTTTTATAATTGTGATTTTCTATTATAAATAAAATACAATCAATGAAAATCTTTTTGAATTTATTTCAAACAAAACTGTTTTTGACTGTTTTAATTATTCAAAAGGTCAAGACAATCAAGGTCTAGGTCATTATTATCGTCATCACTGGAGTGTTCCTGCTAGAACATTTATCATTTTTTGCCATAATAGGGACAGTCGTTAGATCAATCGATCAATTATGACTGATTTATAAATAAATATCTAGTTTACTGACAATAATGCGTACATAATATTATCATTTACTCTAAGACGAAAAGTAGTTTTTTAATGTGTAAATAATTCAATGTATGTATTTCTTAATGTAACTGTCTGTTGTAATTGTAAAAAATATGTTGAAAGTTTTATATAGGTACTCTATTGGGTTTATTTCTTTAATGAATAATTTAATAAAGCTCGGTTATCGATTCACGTATATCGACTGTCCCATCTCTTTTTTATTTTCAGTCCAGTATGATCTTGTACGTGCGTAAGCGTCATTTATTTATAAAATATTCACTAGGTATTTCAGTACTTATGAGGTACATTTTAGGCATGAATATTAATATATTTATATTTATAATATATTGCAATTCAGTTACAATAAAACTGGCACGAAAAGAATGAAAATATATTTGATAAAAATGAAATTGTAAGCATGTCGCTCGTTCAAACTTACTTTGTCGGTTTCGTTGACATCTGTCACAGAGATCAAGCTATATTTTATGGACTATAGCATCTTATCTATGCATTGGATACAAAAGACAGAATTTTGAAAAGGCATTGACAACAATTAATACGTGACGATAATTGTTCACCTCAGGCAACGGTCCTAAAGCATTGATATGGACTGTATCGAATGGAGAATCAGGTTTCTCCCACGAACTAATTGACTGGAAAGAAAGAGAAACTCACAGGACATAGAGAATCCTACCTATTGGCAGGATATAGAGAATCTTACCTATTGATAAGATTCTTTATATCCCGATGATGAATAAACATCATTATATACGATCTTTATGTTAACCTATGCCCACAATAAATACATTTGGATCAAGAGTGTGATGGCCAACGTTATATGCAGGTGAAGTGTTTATATAGGAACGATGTCAGTGTCAGTTCGTATGTAGAATCGATAGAATCGAAGAGAAAATCGATCCAATTGCAGCAGGGTGTGAGGCAGACAGACGTCATCTCTCCGAAACTGGTCACCACTGCACTGGAAAATGTGTCCAAGAAAGCAAGAGTCCGGTCCAGTCTAAGACTGACATGACGAAAAGTTTAAATGGGCAGACCACATCGCTAGACAACGACGACTTTTTCATTTTAGTCATCTCCTGGTAAAACTGGTATCTCTTATATTCCTTCACTTCATTCTTGTTAAAAAAGAAAATACTAGTTTTAAACTCTTTATCTAGTTGTCTTCTTCTTTCATTAAGTTTCTGAACATATCCTTCTGAACCAAATATGTATTGAAGAGCTGGCCTCTAACCATTCCACAGCTTAATTGGAGCTCAATCGATACATCATTAGTTTGGGTAGGAGAGCTTCGATTTAATAAATAAATAGCATGGCTTACTGCCTGCGATATCTCGAGAACACAACATAGATATTTTCTCTCCATGATATTTTGCACCATAGATCTTGCACATTTCTCTCTCTACTCTACTGTTCTATTCAGGCGTATAAAACGCTGTGCATTTATGAATTATTCTTTCGCTATCCAAATTAGATATAAGGGTATTGTTAACATACATCCATTGTTTGTATGTATTAGTGGTAGGGCCACACTTTTGACAGTTGTCTGTCCACAGCCGCTACCCAATCCGTCCGGAGTAGTACCACACGTTTGCAGAAAATCAACATCTTAGTAGTAGCAATTTGTTACTATGCGTCGTTCAGTGAGCGAGAGAGCCAGAAGCCCAACTTTCTGAGGGTATTTGAATGTGGTGGGTTTTAGTGATACATTTAGTTTCAGCGAACCTTGCACGCATTCATACTCCCTTCACTATCTTCACGGTAGGTAGCGGCGTAGCAAAACTCTATGAGCGGCAGCAACACTTATCATCAGGTTTACTGTTTGCATGTTTGCCACCGTTTGCAATATATACGAATAGCATAACGAAACTCCATTTTCACTATTGCACTGTATTTCTTACAGCAATCTAGGACATTACTTTTGTTTTTGATTATATACACATGTCTATAGCTAGGGGCATGCTCTTTAAATAAAACAGAACATCTGCACGGGTGGCAAAATGGTTAAGACACAGATCTCCTTGCCAGTGTCACGGACTTAAGTCCCACGCATGACCACACTTTGTGCGATCCACAAATTGTTGTTCCGAGTCTGAATGTAATTTGTGTCCGTTAATAATATCTTTGTGAAGTCCCACGTAATACAAGGATTATTTTCTTAGTGCAGGGCGTTGTCTTTGTAAAAAGAAATATATCTTGCTCTCCATACAGATGTATGTTCTAAGGATCCACAGCCATCACTGTAGATTAAATTACCTGACTAACATTCTCCTCTACAAGACTTTTAAAATGGCAAGCGACTCTATTTAGTGTTTTTACAAGCTGCAATGATTACATTTGTCAACTTTGCTGAAATTATTCCATTTTTGCTCATGCTTTGCCTCGCCCTTTAAGTTTAAATGACCCAAATATTCATGCCAGGTTTTCAAACTACATTGTGGTAAAATATAATCTATTTGCATTATGATTTTATTATATATTTACTTTATACTTACTTTATATTAGACATGGAAATGATTGCTAATTTTATTTCATTTTCATTTGATCAAATTATTTTTTTTTCACACAGAGATTTCACATGCGATATTTCACCTCCAATGATTTTTTAGCAATGCTGTAAAGTCATATTAATATATGCTTGCTATTACAAATGCAGAATGATTTTTGATTCATGGCGCTACAATATCAATTAAATCATTAGTTTTTATCGGGATTATACAACTTCATTTTTTGATTTAATTTTATAAAGTGATGCTAATATTAGTGTCATTTATTAATTTCAATGGCATTGTAGTTAAAGAATAATTACAAAAAAAAAAAAATAAACAAGTTAAACGATATCTTTATTTATTAAAATTAGAACATGAATTCGTACGTCTCTTTTTAGATTGCCTCATAAAGTCTAGGGTTTTTTGGCGGGAATCTGAAGTGTCATGTGGTGTTCTTGTATTATATTCAATATCTTAGTGTTTTAACATGTTATGTTAAATAATCTTGATGGCATTTTATGTAATATTTAGCGACAGAACTGCTGAGGTGTAGTGAATATGATATAAAACTGCTATACATACCTTTTTGTTGCCACCAAAATTCTCAGAAGATACCCCTAACAGTGGCCATTACACTGTTGGAGACGACACTTTGACTTACTGACGGACCATTACTGACATGAAGAAATTGATAATTTGAAAAGAAAATTATAACTCAACACTGGCAAAAATGGCTTGTATTAATAGCTGATTGCCAAGACAAAAAGAAGAAGAAGAAGAGAAGTCTGTGAATACTTTTAGTATTATGGCCACTATAATAAGTATTTTAGTAAAATTGGCGATAACCAACCGACTTTGTGTTCGATAATTTCAATTACGTGAATCAATGATGTATCTCGAAGCTGACAGAAAAAAATATTAAAATAATGAATTCGGTCGCCATCCTTAAAGAAAACTAAAAAGTGTAATTAGAGCATAGACTTGATTTAGCTGCTAAGCAAAATTTTATCAATAAACTTTCCCTCATACTTGATACAGGCTTGGGACTGACAATATAAAAGTTAGATCGCAAAAATAACTATGTTAAAGTATACATTTATATAGGGAAGAAAATATTTTAAACTAAGTTAAATTTTAACACAGGCATTTTTAAGAGTTTATTGATTTTATATACAACTTTATACACAGGAGTTACTCGTATATACAATATTAACTTTTAAAAATTGGTTTTAGAATATGTTTGATAATCATCTGGAGTAACTTTTTGTCAATATATTTTTTCGTTTGTCGTCTATTTTACGTGGCACGTATGAAGTGATTGCCTGTTATTGTTTACATTGCGGCATATTTTCTAGCGAGACAATTTTAGTGTTTGTTGGAATTTCAATTGGTTTAGCCGAGCTTGATGATCACGCCAGTGCGATAACAGAAGCTGGATAACTTTCAAATGTAACAGCCACTCGAGTTTGTTTTTGTTGTGAATTGGAATAATTTTGGTACGCACTTAAATGTTTGTGGTTCAAACGTTTTTTTTTAATTATTATCGGAAGTTAAGTTATTCGAATAATTGTTTTTATACAATATACATTTTGACACAGTTTTATCTGGGATTCTTTAATGATCTCAATAGATGCACTCATTTTTTTCTTTTTGTAATACCTAATTTAATGTTTAGATGGTGGGACGCAGATGAGCTGTAATGATAATGATGAAATTAAATTGACGTTATATAAAAATTACCATACAATTTAGTGTTTAATAATAACTAATGACGATGACTTGTAGGATAAAAGATACCTTGGTCATCCCGTGACCACGGACACTGTAGTGTTTGAATCGTCAAAAACATATAAAATTACCGTAATAATAATTAACGTTGATAAAACATAGTTTTATTTCAAATGTGTAAAAGTCGCATAAAGATGAGAATCATGTTTATATTAACTATTTGGAATACAAAGTGTATTCCAAATAGACAATACACAAAACATCTCACGGTAGCCAGCGGCCTAGCTGTGCCCCTGGTATTGCAAAAGTCCATGTGCAGCAGTTTCACTTACCATCAGGTGTGCTGCTTGCTCGTTTGCCACCGTTGGCAATAAAAAAAATCATTAAACACTAATCTATATTTAATTGCACTAAATAACTTGGAAACAAACTGAAAGCAAAATTATAATAAACACGTATCGCCCTTAAATAATATCACACGACAAGTAAAATTTCATTTCATTCATTTTATAAACAAACAAATAATTTTTGTGATTTGCTACAAACCATTGCAAAACAGTAAATATTTTCAAGCTCTAAACTTAAAGTTCAATTTTAAAATTTTTGTTTAATCATGGTCGAAGTTCAAATTAAAATTATGGTACAAGTGCGACCGTATAGCGACGAATCAGAAAATTACATTTTGCTCTTTCTAACACGACTGAACAAATATTATTACTTGTCCCATTCACTCTTGTTGCCTACAATGATATGCGATTGAGCTGTGATGTACGATGTAGGCAAGGTGGGTAACAGAGAAGTAGCATCACATGATTTTTAAGGCAGGTAACAGATGTGACGTATGAAAAACCATATCATATGATTTTTTGCGTACTACTTGTGAATTATCCCATACTTACTTTATATAGATTATTCTGCTGTCACAAGAACCTTATCATCTTTTAATATTAAGGCTTTACTGTGCTTCGTAATTGTAAAATTGCCTTATATTCTTGGCATGCATTTTGAGAACAAATTTTTGTGCAGCTCTGGTACATAAAGTACGTCTTCTAGAGCGCTTTACCCCACTTGCTATTCATTATCTTTTAATTAAAATAACGTCACAGCACCACTTCCGTCTTATTACCCAATCTCATAGTTACCACTATACTGAACAAAATCTTGTAACTGACAGAAATAATCGCGCGTCTATGATGTGTGCAGATGCACCACTGTCAAATATCCATGTATCTATATCAGCTTTAGATTGCAAACATTGCTCGATATTAAATGAAATGAATTTTTACTTTTAAAATTTCCCCTCAGACAATCTCTTACAAAATGCCCTTTGTTGTTCCAGTTTTAACTTAAAGAGTCATATTTTGAACTTTGATGCATGTTGTAATTTTGACACTTTCTGTGTGGTTTAAAATGTTTCATTGCTACTGAGTGTTAGACTCACCTTGATTACACTTTCGCGGACTAGTATTAAATATTATTCAACCTTACCAATAAACCACATATTGACATTCAAATTCATTTATTTATCTCATATAATCACTATTACACTAAATGCACAATAATTGAATGACTGACACGACATTCCAATACTCGGAGTACAACTTTAGCTTAGCTAATTTCACCGTTGCTGTCAAAGATCGACTGACTCTTTTCGCGGCTCCGATCCTATTTTATAAAGTCGGAAGCCACGATAAAAATATTCGAATACCGCCACTTTAATAATATAAAATATAAAAGTACCCTACTATTAATATCATGATGATACAATTATATCCAACATCTTAGAGATCGTAACATGAGGAACTCTTGGATTCCTCTTAATCTGTCAAGCTCGCTTCCTTATGTAATAATCTTGCTGTTAAGTACTGAACTGTTCGGGAATATAGCTTTAATGATAGCTATGCCTGATGCAGAGAGTGATACCTTAAAGATACTGAGGTAGGTCTTAAAGGTACTTAATATTTTTGACATTATTAATGTATTACTTATTTCTTAGCCAGTCTCTTTGAATTATTTAGCTAGGTTGCGAGTTTGGCAATTTTTTGTGCAATACTATTGGCTGATGATATCTTCAGTACTTTTATTGGCCGCCACCAAGGCCAAGGTAAAACAGTTGACCTGACAATAAGTATTAAATGAACGAACAGATCACCAAATTCACTGGGAGTGTCACTATCGTAACGAGCGCGTTCTTATGTTAGACATTTTGCAAAACACGTTCGGAGTAGTATAACTAACATCAGTATTAATGTTTTATGTTCGAACGGGATACTTTTAGAAACAGGTAAACATATAAACTTACATTATTTCCTACAAAAAAGATATGCAAAAATACATTAAGAATAATAATTCATCAAATCACATTTGAATGAATCATCATTAGATTACAGTATCAAACGCGTTTTGTTATTCTTTTATAATTATATATTTATCGCCGGCGCATATCACCTTTAAAATGTCACCTCTACATTTTAAGTAGGAGCGCTTATCACAAGATTTGTTGATACTGGTCTTGGTTTTTAGGACAAATGACTTTCAATGGCAATAATGCATTGAATTAGTTCATACATTGGCCGCTGCTACGAAATTCTTGTGAAATAAGTAGATATAAATATTTAATTTGACAAATGATATTTAGGATGTTTACAAAAACAAAACAATTTAGTTTTGGCTGAAAACAAAAGGACAAATGGTCTAGGAACAGAACTGTCCCATCAAGAGCGGGGCATATGGTGACGTTAAGTATACTACAAAGACCTTGAGCAACGAGAGAAAATTTCAATGCGCTCAGGTGTTTATGCTATTTTTACTGTTATGGGAGACTTTAACGCGTAACTAGGCAAAGGGAGTGATTATGAGTTGAGAATGGGGAAACATGGATATGGACAGAGAAAGCAGAGAGTCCAGAAACTAGCTGGTTTTCTGGAGAAAGAAAGCCTTTTTCAAGAAGAAGAATTCCTTCTTCAAGAAGCAGCCACAAAGGAAGTGGGTTAGCCCCTATGATTCAATAAAAAAACGAGATAGACTTCATCTTGTCAGACAAATGACAGATATTCAATGATGTCTCAGTGATCAGCAGAATTAAAACTGGAAGCGATCGCCGGATGGTAAGAAGCACATTGAATATCCATACAAAAGTCGAGCGGTCACGCTTGATGAAGTCTACATAGATGTAGATCATCTGTCCAATACCAGAATACGAAAGCTTTCAACTTCAACTGCACAATCGCTTGCGATGTCTGGACGAGTGCGAATTTCTGAACGATATGAACCATCCAGATCTGTGCGTCGTGATATTCGCCGATTTAACACGCTCGGTATTAAAAAAGCGATAGGGCGGAATCGTGGCTCAAAAGTGTTCGCACAAAATCTATCTATTGAGCAAAGCCAAATGACTAAGCTGAAGACCGATGACGACAATGTCATTTCATCCCAAACTGAGATCTTGGGAGAGGGCGAAAGGTTCTATAGACAGTTATATAAATCGTCCCGAAATCCTGCTGTCAACTTGATCCAAAATCCCAGAGCCAAGCTAACTCGGCATGCACTATACCGAAGAAATCCCGGACGTCAGCTTGTATGAGATCAGAATAGCTCTCAAACAACTACGTAACGGTAAGATGCCGGAATTACGGCAGAGCTTTTAAAGGCAGAAGGCAAGCCGGTCTTCAAAGTTCTTCAAAAGCTATTCAATTCCGTTATTCTTGGGGCCGACGTTCCAGAGTCGTAGACCAGGAGTGTGGTGGTGCTGTTCTCCAAGAAGGGTGACAAAGCTGTTCTAAAGAACTACATGCCCATCTCACTCCTGAGTCACGTTTACAAGTCAATTATCAATCGACTCAGGTGCAAGCTCGATGACTTCCAGTCGCCCGAGCAAGTCGGCTTCCGAAAAGGCTATAGCACCATAGGCCATATCCTCTCACGCTTAGGTGAATTATACCAAAGACCGAGGAGTATAATCGGCCCCTATATTTAGCGTTTGTGGACTCTGAGAAATCCTTTGATTCAGTCGAAACTTGGGCGGTATTGTAGTCCCTTCAGCGGTACCAAATCGACCATCGATATGTCGAACTGTTGAAGTATTTGTATAGGAACACCACAATGTCCATTAGTATCCGGGATAAGAGTACTGAACCGATCCAGTTGCAGAAAGGCGTGATACAGGGGGACGTCATCTCTCCGAAACTGTTCACCACTGCACTGGAAGATGTATTCACGTTCTTAGACTGGACTGGACTCAGCATTAATATTAACGGCGAATACATCGCTCACCTTCGATTTGCAGACGACATCGTCGTTATGACAGAATCCATGAAGGACCTTGGCACCATGCTTAATGATCTTAGCAGGGTATTCCAACTAGTGGGTTTACGTATGAACATAGACAAGACAAAAGTTATGTCAAATGCCCATGTCATTCCTGTACCGGTCTTAGTTGGCAATGCGTAACATTCCTAAGTCCAGCAGTGGACGGCGATAAGCTCAAATGATGATGATGATAATGATTAGCTTAATAATCAATTTTGCAATTCATATCTCCTGCTGATATATACGATCGAAGTAGAAGTTTTCAACGCCATCTGTTTTTCGTTTGATAATAACTATTTAATCAGCTGATCTTCTTTATACACGGGTATACATTAACGGTCGTATAGTAGTATAGTACCATATGAAAATAAGGTAAAATATCTGGGTATGACTCTTGACGCTGTGGGCGGGGTCCCTGACCGTCCAGCTGAGGGCCCTCTTGAGGCGACCACAGAGGGTCATAGCAGTCAGGGCCATACGCGGTTACCGCACGGTGTCAACGGAGGCAGCGTGCCTCCTGGCCAGAACTCCCCCATGGGACCTGGAGGCGGAGATCCTCACCGACATTTATCGGCGGGAATCGGAGACGCGCGCCCGCGGCGGTATGGTCTCCCTGTAGGAGATCACCGCCTGGCGGGTCGACGCCCGCCGAGGAGTCATTGCCCGTTGGGCAGTCCGGCTGGAGAGTCCTCGGTACGGTGTCAGGACCGTCAAGGCCTTCCAGCCGGTGCTAATGGAGTGGTTAGAGCGGACGCACGGGGTGCTTTCCTTCCGGCTTGTGCAGGTGCTGATGGGGCACGGGCGTTTTGGGAAGTACCTGCAAAAGATTGTCAGGAGAGAGAGCACACCGTCCTGATACCACTGCAGTTGCGACGAGGACACGGTGCAGCACACGCTCGAGGAGTGTGCTGCGTGGAAGGGGGAGCGCCGTGAACTCGTCGCGATTATCGGTGCCGACCTAGCGCTGCCGACCATCGCCAGGGAGATGCTCGACAGCGTCAGAAACTGGGACGCGGTCGCCGCCTTCTGTGAGGCCGTTATCTCACGGAAGGAGGCGGCGGATCGTGTGCGAGTAGAGCTTCTATACGGCGACACGTTCCGCCGCCGGTGACTCGGACGGCGCAGGCACGAATATCTGCGCCTAATGACGCCCTAGCCGAGGTCGCGGGTGATCGGACCGGGGAATTGTCCGTCACCCGCAGAGAGGCTGACCGCACGATGGCGACCGACGTCCCAGTACGTCGAGAGGTGAGGTTACCCGAAAGGGTATTCCGTCGGGCCGACCACTGATGACAAGTCACACCTGCTCCGGTGGTCGGCCCAACAACGAGGTAACGTTGGTACGGGTGGCTTATGGGTCCGCGCGCCGTCCTTTCATCGCCCCGGACGGGCAGGCCCGCGCGTGCGCTTACCATAGCCAAAAAAAAAATGACTCTTGACGCAAAGCTTCACTGGAAGGCACATGTGAAAAAGAAACATCAGGAGTTAGATCTATGCTACCAGAAAATGTACTGATTACTCGGTAGACAATAAATGTAAAACAAATTACTAATAATCAGTGTAAAACAAATTACTTCTGTACAAACAAATACTGCCTAAATATGCCTGTATGGGCATACGGCATTCAACTTTGGGGTGGTAAAAAACTCACCAATGTTGATATAATCCGAAGTTTCCAAAACAAAGTACTTCGGAGTATTGTAAACGCTTCCTGGTACATTAAAAATGAGGATATCTACCGTGTGATTTAGAAGTGGCCTTGTTACTAAGGGTAAAAAATATATGCGGAGGCACATGTGTTCAAGACCATAACACGTAAATGTCGAGGTTATCCAGCTCCATGACCCCAGGGATGTCCTTGTAATGAGACTGAAAAGAACTAAGCCTTTTGAGTTAGTTTAGTGAAATTAGTAAAAAGTAGTGATGAGTGGTATCATTGAAGAATACAACAACAACAAGGTGTATTTTATTATTATTGGAGACTATAAGAAAAGTGCCATTGTACACATTCTTTACTCTACAAGTCTTAGCAAGTTAAGTTAGATTTAAATTGCTTTTTAACCTCGTGACTATATTGTAATTATTATGAGGTGGCTGTTAAATTATATCATAATTACAAAAAAAGTTGATCTTCGACACCTTGAAATTCTTTATTTTTTTAACTATCGATGGTGGCAAACGAGAAAGCAGCGCACCTAATGGTAAGTGATACTACCGCACATGAAATTTTGCAATCTCAGGGCACAGACTGCTCTTCTTAAATCTCGTTTAAAGAAGAACATGTCATAACACTCGAGAAACATAGCAGCAGGCAGTTCATTCCGGAGCTTGCATTTATGTGGAAGAAATGATCGCTGGAAACGTACAGTTGAAAACCATAACGTTGCCAGATGAAATAGATGAACCCCTGATTTGAGGTTGGCCATGGTCAGCGCACCCGCCGGCCGATGTTTAAGACATTTAATTAGTTTACAGCAGTTAGGAATTTGTGGTGGAATTAGTCCCAAGAAATAAGAAAATTATAACTATTGCTAGAAATACTATGCCATGCTGGTCAAACATATTGGTATAGGGGTTTCATTTCGAGTTTTCTTTCTCTTGCACAGATGTTATATGCATATTATACCCCATAGTTGTCTTTTACGATATCCATTGGCAAGGTAGGAATTGGGGAATTGTTTTTTTACTTCGTTACCACGCTACTTATCAGACTTAAAACTTTTGTTAAAGTAAGGTTGGGCTCTGGGCTGGTTCGAGCCTGTTTATATATAGCTGCAGACAAAAAAAAATCAATGTTGTGGTCATAACAATTCGAAATTCTGATACTTTTATTTACTCTAAGTACGTATTTATTTATTTTTATTGTCACACATCATATTATGATCTAAATTAATATCTTTAAATGTGGCGGCACCTATTTCGATGAATTCTGTTATATTAATGTTCCAGTAGTTTCGAGAATGGTTTAAATTAATAGTTGAACCCGATAGGTGGCGCTACGTTTGATTTCAAAGAGACTTCTTTTTAATTTTCTTAGATTTGAATAGAACAACATCTTTTGGGGCAGCTAGTGATATTACATACCTTGGATAAAATACTAACTATCGCAAGACGTTTGTTAGATTTAGATAATTTGGATGGAAAATGTTCTGATTGAGTAAAAAAAAATCGACATAGCTACCTAGGTTGGTAGCTTCTTTTTTTGTAAAACAATAACACCAAATTTACAAATGCAGCTAATTGCTTCATACGCAGAAATAACAACATTATATCTAGCTGATAACATTTTGATTACAATGCTTTATGTACCAAAAATAACAAGATTATATTTGACTGATAATATTCACACATATTTTGTGTCTACAGTTAAAAAGAAAGTCAATTTGTATTTACTAAGGATATATTAGAAGATAAAGTGATAAATATCTATATCTATACTAATATATAAAGCTAAAGAGTTTCTTTGTTTGAATGCACTAATCTCAAGAACTACAAGTTCGATTTACAAAATTCTTTCAGCTAACTAATAGCTGATTTATCAAGGAAGGCTATATATCATCACGCTGAGACCAATAGGAGCAGAGCACCAATGAAGAGTGTTTGATTTTTTTTCCATTTGAGAGCTGCCGCAGTGTGCGCATTGAGTAGATAAAAAGTATCAAATATAAAGTATCAGTATCGAAAGCAAAGTACTCGATACCTAAAAATATCGATACTTTTTTCGTGTCCCTACGTAGAAGTATATATCCATAAAAGAACAGATTACGACAGGAACTAAAATTTACGGACATGAAAAAGTATCGATACTTTTAGGTATCAAGTACATACTTTTCTTTCGATACCGATACATTTACTCAATAAGTTCTTTTTGGCAGATGTCGTATCGAATAAATTATTCACTTTAAAATTGATTTTAAGGCTCATATTTATGGTAACGTCATTTAGTTCAAACGTAATTAACCTTCCAAAATGTAGAATGAAATACTTTCATCCGTTCTCAGACGTTCTTTTCAAACGAAAAGTGCGATTTAGAAAAGAGAAATAGCGACATCTATCGAACTTACGACCAACATATTTTATAAAGAAATCTCTAATCCTGTAATGATAATGCGACAAGCTATTTAAATTATTTTAGCGTCATTGGTCTTAAGTTTAAGCTAAGTTTACAAATTTTAAATGAAATCTGACTGTTTAAAGTGAGTCAAAATCTAATTTCTAAGGAGTTGGTGACGTACAAACAAATAAATGTAGGTATATACAGCTCAAACTAATTAAAGCCGGTTAAAATGGTTCTCCAATCTTCGTAGCTGAAAGTAAACTAAATCCATACCTACTGGTATACTTAAATTATGAAGTTAGAGAATTATAAATATACATATACAAAACAAAGTCGTGTCAGTAACACTATTTATAACTCAAGAACGGCTGTACCGATTTGCCTAAAAATTGGTGTAGAGGTAGCTTAGAACCAGAAGACGGACATAGAATACTTCGATGCCGTTCGATTGGGTTCCCGTGTGCCGTGACATAAAATGTGAAGAGAATACAAGTCACTATGTGCAACAACAAAACACAACACAAGCAACAACAACAAAACACATGCTTTTTTCTGATATTACATTATTACATATGAAATAAAAAAACGCAAATGACAGCTAAACGTAATTTTGTCTACAGTTAAGTATGGTTGAAAATAAGATACATATAATTTGTCAGAAATCAATTTGTTTTGTTTTGAATTTGTTTTGTCAGAAATCAATAATCAGTCAATTGTAATCTCTTTGAATCATTATTAACGCGATCAAGACAATCGAATCTTTCCCGACAAAGATGTAATGGCTTTTCCATTCTCTATATTTTCGGCGATTTAGAAAATATAATGTATTTACGAAAAAAATTATTGCGAAGTTCGCCGGATCACCTAGTTATTTTATAAAGCAAGTACAATGGATTTCATTAATAATGACCTCGGTTGTAACGACTTTTCGGTTATAGCGACGTCGAACTCGCATTACTAGAATGTAGAGCATACTTTCGTAGAAAATTATTCGATAATAGCGACTCCAGATATAACGCCTAATACGGGTATAGCGACTTGTTTTTATGAATTATTTGGGACAGATATCTAGAAATTCATTGCGGATGATACGACTGAGTCGGCAAAGGCACAAAGTCTCATTCATAAGCTTTAACTATTATGCTTCTTATCCTTTGTTTACTTTTGCAGATAGTCAAATGCCTTGTTTATGTGTAGCGTTACTTAGCATGTATGCAAAGTTATCATTACGAATCAGTTACATAGCTATTTCCAGTGAGTGAACAGTGTTTCTTAAACTTGTGAAAATGGCTGCTAGACGTACATCTAGTGTTAAAGAATATCTGATTTTGCATATAGAGACCTCCGTATATAACGACGACATTAAAGTGGTATCTTCGCCGTCGTTATAACCGAAATACACTGTATATATGCATAAAAATACAGATTACCACAGGAACTAATATGGTATAAAGTATAATAAAATATTACGATTTTTTTCCAGAAAACGATGACTTTTATTCAATACACATTTATTTTCATTAGTATTCACTACAGCTAATAATTTATTTTGAGTTCACTAGATGGCGTTATACAATATTCTAAATAAAGCTATGGTTTCGTTACAAAAATGTAGATATATGTATGCAAATCATTTCATAGATATAATGAGATGCTACCGCGAAGTGTGTCATTAATGCCACGCGACGATCGGGTCATCCTAGGGATGGTCGATTCTTGAATCGATTCGAATTGTCGTCTAAAGAATTGATTCACAAGTACGATTAGGCATAATCGATGTTAGAAAAACATTGCAGTTAACATCGATGTCATAATCGAAAGCCCAACATCGATGTTCGATACTTATCGAAAACCGAACATCGATGTTACAAAAACGTCGATGTTAGGAAAACATCGATGTTACTAAGAAATAAAATTTACCGGGCAAATTATGATGAGTTTTTTTTTATTTAGGAAATTTCGTTCGGCTCTTAGGTTACATCATCTATCATTACCGCTATAATCTCCGGCGAGAATTTTGATGACCTTTTTACTACTAAGTACTTTTCTCAGTGCAAAATTCTAATGAGCTTTTTTTTAGAAAAGTCGTCATATCATCGATGATCAGTTCCGTTAACATCGCTGTTACGATATTTTGCCCATAGCAACATCGATGTTTTTCCTTTCAACATCGATGTTAAAACATCGATGTTTTTCCTTTCAACATCGATGATCATCGAACATCGATGTTTATCAATCATCCCTAGATACGATATCGAAACGAAAGTATCGAGTAATGAGTACTTTGCCTAGAATGTAGGTCGTGATGAGCCTTTTTTTTAGGAATTTGCCCATCTGTATTCGGATTAAAATATGTCGAGCCACTTTTTAGAAGGTTTAAGGAACGCCTTACCTACATGGCGTTACCATAAGCATGAGCTCGTAAGGTCAAGTTTAATATGGATACTTTCTACAATTTGTTCAATACGATACCTGCCTAAAAGTACTCATTGAGTAACAGTATCGAATAGAAAGTATCGAGTACAAAAGTATTGGTATCGAAAAACAAGTACTCGATACCTAAATGTATCGATACTTTTTCGTGTCTCTAATCACAAGAAAATTGAGGTCTGAAGGAAGGTCTTTAGTATCGAGTGGGCAGGAAAAATCGACTGACAATTCTCTAGGGCAAAGCATCGATTCAGTTCTTAGTATCGATTCATAAAATCGATTCGAATCGCCATCAGCAGATTCGATCTCGGATCGCCATCCCTAGTTCACCCTCTCCTATAGATGTTTCACATCAAAAACGTAACCCTATTAATAATTCAAGGTTCGTGGACGAAGCAACTCGTATCATATGAATAGATCACGAAATCAAGATGAAAAATCGAATTGAAACTTATGAGGTATAAGTTTTAAGTCTGGAAATTAGATATGAGATATGCCTGCATAATTCAAGACCCGATTTTAGAGGTACGCGTGTGGCCAAAAACCCAGTGCAAATACCTGGTCTCTGAATATCTATAGGATGAAGTGATATCACCTAAGTATCGATATCGTTACTAAGAACCTCTCGACGTGATCGTCTGTGTTGAGCTTTTTCTTTTTTTTTTTAGAGAATCTGACCCATATATTGTATATATCTATATAGGGGCGAGTCGATACTTTATCTGCCAGCGCAGCATGAAAATGAACTTTTTTTTAGAACCCTACCACTCGATATCTGGCTTCAAAAGTGTTAATACTTTTGTATCGAATATTATAGCATATATATTAGTCTTCTGACGAAAATTGCATAGTTTTAGGCATAATGTCGATCTTTTTTTTAGTTAATGTAAACCGTATGAGTACTCAATAGTATTGATTCATTCCTACGTACGAACCATCGTCAGACAATTTCATTCGGTACGTAACAGGTGCGAAACGCGCAAAATCTCTTGGGTGCGACCGGGTTTCTGTCGCACATACCGAGTGTACGTATTGCTAAGCTCATACCGGGTTTATAAACCTGTGCCAGTATATACTATTGGGACTTACTGGCTTCACCCCTACTGGAATTGTTAACCTATATATTTCTCGAACCCTGGCACTCTAATTACAACTGACACTGAGAAATACTCCGTCCCGCATGAAAAAAATTGAATTTAAATTTTTGTCTCCATTTCGTAATTGCATCGTCTGACGAGAACTGCCCGGATTTGTAATTTTTTTTAAGTTTGAGCTGTATATGTCGAGTTGTATATGAGCTGTAGCTCATATATACCCCACTGCAGGACTAGAACCTCCTACGCAAAAGGGAGATTATTTGACCTACTATACCACGCTAGGTCACGTCAGGTGTATTGGTATAAGGTTTCATTTTGCATTTATCTTATCTGCCTCGATGCCTGCGTATTATATTCTAGTCGTCTTTCACAATACCACCTTACTCCGTCACCATACTGATATTTTCTCCTAGTTAATAAAATTAGAAAATATAGCATAAGCTATCATTTTAAGCTCAGTGACTTTTTTTTTTTTATTGCAAGCAGTGGCAGACGAGCAAACAGTACACCTGATGGTAAGTGTTGCTGCCGCTCATTGACCTTTACAAGGCCGCTGCCTACCGCGAAGAAGTGAAGGGAGTGTGAATGCGTGGATTGAGGCTCGGTGATCCCAAGGGCACCACCAGAACCCTCCACACGCAATCACCCTCTGAAAGTTGGGCTTCCGGCTCTCTCGCTCACCGAACGAAGCGCAGTAACAAATTGCTACTACTCAGACGTCGTTTTTTGCGAGAGTATGGTACTGCCCCGGACGGACCGGCCCGCGGCTGTAGACAGATAACTGTCGACAGTGTGGTCCTACCACTCATAGCCTTTTTTAGTAGTTTTTGCCACTTACATTTATTTTATTAACAAATCCTCGTGGTACATTATATTTTATTGAATTTATTTTTTTCCAAGTTGCTTTAGACTTATTTTTACTATTTGGAATAAAATAGTTATATTGTTCCTTCTGTGTTAGTTTTAATATTAACGATATTAATTATAAATAATTACAGGATCCTCGGCAGCATTTCAACAAAGTCAATTTTGGGAATCATTTGGATGAAACAGCTAAATTTAACAAACGCAAAACTTGATATCCTGAACTGAACCAAGCGGTAACTCACGGCGTGAGAGGACAACTTTTGGCTGCGTCCAGAAGTGGATTACTACGTGCAGCCAATCAAAAGGAGTATTATTATAATTTGAGCTCAGTATTATTTATTTGTTTTACAAAAACTTGATACATTTTTAAATTTGTTTTTATTTTAAATTCTTTGATATTCACACTAAAAGTGCTAGAATATTATATCACATAAAATTCTAGCATTGGTGAATACTGACAAGTGAATACTTCTGATTCAAATTGTATAAATAAATTTTCCAAAATTAGATTACGACGTAGACAACGCTGTCCTTTGCCACTAAATTGAAGGGTGGTCTTTATTAACGTTAATAACGTCACTATTGTAAAATTAAAAATATTGTCATACCTGTGTATTTGCAGCGTGAGATGATTGCGAATATCATCAACTCATGCCCTATACTTGGGTGCGAGACTTTACTCAGAAAAAAGTTAGTGTCAGACGGACTGCCGACCATCCTAACCTTTCATAATCATCATCTCAGCTCATATATGTCCCACTACTGGTTTCGAGCTTTTTTTTACTATTGCAAACGGTGGCAAACAAGCAAACAGTACACCTGATGGTAAATGATACTGCCGCTCATGGACCTTTGCTCAGCCGCTGCTAACTGTAAAGAAAGTGAAGCACACCACATGCCAACACCCTCACGAAAACGGGCCTCTGGCCCTCTCGCTCACCGAATGAAGGGCAGTAACAAATTGCTACTACTCAGACGTCGATTTTCTGCGAGAATGTGGTACTATTCCAGACAGACCAGCCCGCAGCAATAAATACTATGACGAACAACGCGAAATCACCGAAGGTAGTGCTTAATAAAAAAAAACTTTTCGATTTAGTAGTTGGAATGTAGGTACATTGAATAATAGATTACCGCAAATATTAAAAGTGCTGACAGCACGAAATGTAGATTTTGCATGTTTACAAGATACAAAAATGCTTGATAAAGGTTATGAAGATATAGAAGAGTATAGACATTTCTACAGCAGCGTAGAAAAAGCAACAGAGGGACAGACAATACGTTCTGGAGTGGGAGTGTTTTTACATAAAAGATTTAAGGATTGTGTAATTAACTACGAATGTATAAGTGACAGATTATTTTGCCTAAAGCTTAAGATTAAGCTCCTTTGTTATTCTCTATATTTATTAACTTCATTACTTATAATCTTCAGTGTTCGTATCATCTTTATGCCGATGACTTGCAACTGTACTGTCAAGTGAGCGTGGAAGATATCCCATTAGCAATCGCCAAGATAAATAGGGATTTAGATTACATAAAAAGCTGGTGTGACCGGTTTGGGCTGACGGTAAACCCTACTAAGTGCCAAGCGATAATTGTGGGTAGTCAGCGTATAATAGGCCGAGTAGACGTCATACCTCTCCCTTCTATATCGTAAAACGGTTCTATTGTACCACTATCCCCTTTTGTCAAAGACCTTGGCTTGTACATAGACTCTACTCTCAGCTGGAGAACTCACGTTGCCAGAACAAGTCAGCGAGTCATCAGTAGCTTGCGTGCTCTTAAATGGTTGAGACACTTTTTACCGGTAAGAACTAAAACAACGCTTGTTCAAACCTTAATTTTTCCCCTAATCGACTATGCTGATGTGTGTTATTTTGACCTAAATGCAGATCTTCTTAATAAACTAGACCGTCTTCTCAATAACTGCATTCGATTCATATTTAATCTTCGCAAGTATGACCATATTTCCTCCTATCGTTCTCAACTAAATTTTCTTGATATTCGCCAACGCCGTAGTATGCGCGCCCTTACTCTGCTATACTCTATTCTTAATTCTCCTAATTCTCCTAGCTACCTATCTTGTTTATTTCAATACCTCTCCACTAATCACAACAGAAACCTGCGTTCCGCCAACAATCTGCTGCTACTTTGTCCATCTCACCATACCGATCGTGTTCATTCTTCCTTTCTTGTCCAGGCGGTTCTCCTCTGGAACTCGCTACTTCTGGATATCAGAATGTCTACTAGCCGTCACACATTCAAGAAAAGAGTTCGTTTACATCTCCTAAATGAATTAGCAGAATCATCGCAACTTATATAATATAATATTCGTATAATTATGTATATATACTATGTATGTATATATTTATATATATATTTTATATATTTAAATATATATCGTATTTATGTGTTTTTTATCTATGTATATTTGGTATGTATTATGTATTCTTGTATATTCTTATGTATTCCCTTGTCTTTTTTAATCATATGACTTTCTTTCTCGACACATGTGCCTACCAATTATTATCTCTGCACTACCTATGGTTGACTGGTAGAGAATGCGTTTGGCATTAAGTCCGCTATTGTACTCAATACATGAAGTAATAAATAAAATAAAATAAGGATATCAATAAGACATTAAATATTATAAGTTTGTACGCTCCACAGATAGGCTGTGACAAAGAAAAGAAAGAAATTTTTTGGAATGACTTTGATAGTTTGTAGAAAAGAATTCCAACCAAACAGCAGATAATAATTGGAGGTGATTTTAATGGCCATGTAGGCAATAATAATAGAGGTTATGAAAGGATACACGGAGGTTGGGGGATTGGCAAACGTAACTCTGGAGGCACGACGTTATTAAATAATGCCCTCGAATATGATTTGGCTGTAATTAATACATGGCTTGAAAAGCCAATGCAAGATCTCGCTACTTACGAAAGTGGTGGGTATCAGACACAAATTGATTACTTTCTTATCAGGAGGTGCAATCTTAGTTGCGTGAAGGATTTCCAAGTACTTTCAGAACTAAAGACCTACAACATAAGCTTATAATACTGGATGTAGATCTATAAAACTAACAGTGGCAAAAGGGCTCAATTCGAAAAGACAAATTTCTTACGACTTTATTGCTCAAGCCGATGGCCGATAATCTCGCTCACAAAATGTTTAAGATAAATATAGCATAACACGCTATTGCGGAACAGGGTCTTGGTGCATACGTGCGTGCGGCAACAGGGCGGGTCGATAGTGGACCTTTCGTTCGCTAACCCTGAGGTCGCCGCACGCGTGGGAAGCTGTTGTTGTCGAGGAGGAGGTTGAGACCTTATCGGACCACCGGTATAGCTGGATGGATGTCTCCCTGGCAATCCCAACACCCGGGAATCCTGTCCCTGGCAATCCCGTCTCGGAGCGGATGAACATCCCGCGTTCCCACGATGGGCTGTGGGTCGTTTGGATCGGGACCTGCTGGCGGAGGCAGCCATTGCTCACTCCTGGATGTCCTCTGCCAACCAGTTGGACGGGGCAGACGCCGAGGCTGGCTGCATCCGCAGTGCGTTGACGCAGATCTGCGATGCAGCCCTACCCCGTATACGGCGTCTGCCCACAAAAAGAGTTGTCCACTGGTGGTCCCGGGAGCTGGCGGATCTCCGGGCTGCGTGCATACACGCTCGGAAGGCCTACACCCGCAGCCGGTGGCGCCATCACGACCAAGAGCGGGAGGGCCGGCTCTACGAAGGCTACCGCAATGTGTAGTCGGCCTTCAAGCTGGCCGTCCATACCGCCAAGGACGTTAGTCGGCACGACATGCTGGACAGTCTCGACCATGACCCATGGGATCGCCCTTATGGCGCCCCCCCTCACCGAGACTCTCCAGCCCAGCTTCCTCATCCAGGTCGTCGAGGACCTGTTCCCACGATGGGTAGAACACATGCCCGGTCATGGCTCCGCCAAACACTGACCGGGAGGTCGGCGAAACCCGAAATGGCGGCGGCGGTGGCGCGGATGCGCGGCAAATCCACCGCCCATGGGCCCGACGGTATTCCGAACCGCGTGTTGGCCCTGGTCCTCGACCACCTTGGTCCCCGCCTCAGGGAACTGTTCGACGCGTGTTTAGCGTCTGGGCGCTTCCCTGGGTGCTGGAAGGAGGGAAGGCTGGTGCTCCTGCCGAAGCCGGGACGGTCTCCGGAGTCGCCCTCGGCCTACAGGCCTATTGTGCTGCTCGATAATACAGGCAAGCTACTGGAGAGGGTGGTATATGATATCTTGAGAGCTTGAAATGGTTTACAAAGCAATCCAAAACCTAAAATATTTGTTGCTATATGATAAAACAGTAACTATTCTACAAAGTTCCAGGAATAAAATAGAAACTAATTATCAGAAAGATTTTGAAATCAACAATAATATTCAAGTCATTCTATGTAACTTGAAACATAGTTTTCAGTCTTCCAAAGGTTGAAATATTTGTTGCTTCATAGAATAACAGTCAATACAATTTTGCAGCCACAAAATCGAAACTAAATGTTAAATAGATTTTAAAACCATTAATTACCTTCAAGTCATAAATATATGAGCGTGCTGTGTGGTAGCAGTTACGAATACTACTAACATTTCTGGTAGGTGTCGTAATAGATGAATACGAACTTTACCTCGATCTGGGCCAATTCCGCCTGGGCTAACCCACTTGATGCCGTCTGCTCAATAGTAACAATCTCAAGGAAAATTGACGTCAGTTATACGACTAGTCACAAACTTAAATTTAGTCGACCCCAAGTAATTGGGATAAAAGCGGGATGATGATGATGATAATGAGATAGCAGCAATTACCAAAAAATCTTAAGCTGTATTTTAAATGTTTGAATATTGTTAAAGCTTTAAGTCGTTCCTGAACGTTCTTCCGTCCTAAGCCAATCCGATTCCCTTATTTAAACACGCCAACATTCGAACTGACCGTGGCGCCACATAAGAAAAACGAGTACCGATTCAACGCGGCACGCCGCCGGTCGCAGAAACTTCTGTGTGAGTAAATTATCAAGAAAATCTAGTCAAGCTGATGCGTGAGTACCTTTGAATCCTACCTAATTGCAGACTAAAGCTGAAACAAATATTTTCAATGAAACATTTAAGAAAGAGTAAAAGAAATAAATGGTTTGTATAATAACATGCTCTATTGCTGGTACGGACCGGACCGGACCACTGAAGTCAAGGAACTCTGCACCAGTGGTCGACTCAACGATAAAGGTGACGTGCCATAGGATGGGTTACGGAGCCGTGCGCCGCCCCTCTGTCGCCTCTGACGGAGCCGGGCAGCAGAAGACCCGACCGTAGACGTAGAAAAAAAAAATTATTTTGTAATGAATAATTTCGCATCAATTAAAGAGATAGATTGAAATTTATATTACTAATAATAAAGCAATAACGTAAAGTGAGCCTTAAAAATGTTTGTCGTAAATTTTCTAAGTCACTGCTGATTCATTTTTCTGTGGATGCCTCGGTCGAACTTAACGACTTCCACAGAATGATAAGGTAGTGACTGCACATTATCCGTGTGGTAACGGAGTAAGAATACAATTCACCACCCCTTATCTTACCCGTGGGTGATCATATGAGACGACTAAGGGATATAAAACGCATATATCACCTATTCGAGAGAAGGAAAACTGGAAATAAAACCCTATACCAACACGTCTGACCAGCGTGGTACCCTTCCATCATGGAGGAGGCCCGAGCCCAACAGTGTGACATATATGAGCTGAGATGAATGAATGAATGAATGACAGCACATTGTTTTCTTGTCTAATCATCATTACGAGGTGTTGAAGTCCAAAGGAACTTAAAAAATGGAGAGTACCTGCCCACCAACCTTTTGATTTTCAGCACCATTAAATAAAATAACGTGTGGAGATGGAATAATAATACAATTTAGCATCCCTTCACTTGCCCGTGGGTATCGTAAAGGACGATAAAGGTATACAATGTAGAGATACCAACAGCTGCCCGTGAGTATCGTTAAAGACGATTAAGGGTGGAGGCGGCGGATCGCCTGCGCGAGGAGCGCAGCCTCGATGAGGCGATCCCCCACCGGCGACTGGGGTAGCGTAGGCGCCAATACCTGCGCCTCACGCCGCCCTAGCCGAGGCCGCGGGTGACGTGACCGGGGAATTAGTCCGTCACCCGCTGAGAGGCCAACCGCGTGAGGAAAGACCGACGTCCTCCCCGAGGGGTGGACGTCGGTGATATTAAACTTATCACAAAATAAAAGGCCCGTTTAGACAGTTCACGCCCAATAAGTTTTCTATTTTTACCGATCGAAATGTTTTGAAGGTAATTACATTTTTCATTGACGGGTACCGCCCACTAGGCTAAGTGTTGTGCACAACAATTTTTTCATAATGCCCACAGACTATTTATAAATAATCGGTGAAATCGATCAAGATATATTTTTTTAAGCGGACTCGTACTCGGCCGGTTACTAATTTTAATACATCGGTCTACATTATTAGTATCTAGACACATTAATAATTGAATTTCACTAGCTGTGTAGTGATTTTTACTGAAAATTTGAGACGTCAATGTTGGCAATATGAAAATGATATAATATATATACGGGTAACGATAGCTCAACTGACAATGTTGGCTAATCATCTAAAGAAAATGATTGACTGAAGATTCACTTTTTCTCGATGTTGTTGTTGTGATTGAGTGAATGTTATTTTAACAAAAATATTAAATGACAGAAAATTGACCTTTCGTCAAATTGTTTCATTTCAAAATACCTACAATATCACAATCTAAGTAAAATTTTAAAATCAGAACTTTAATTAAATGCTGCAAACTTTATAATACATATTCGAATCGATTATATACTCATGCAAATTTGAATTGATTTATCGTGAGTATCAAGTACCGAGTCGTATGGTTCATCGCTAATTATAAGACAAATGTCAAAACGGCCTCTTATTTTGTGACAACTATAGCTGTTGCTGGCTGTTAATAGTTTTAAAAGTATCGTTTTTCTATACATCGATATATTTAAATATATAAATCGGAATATCGGAATTCGATATATAAAAATACTATCAATATTTGCTCCCATGATCACTTTTTAACTTCTTGTATTGGAGGTGCTATGATGAACTTTTTTCAGCTAATTCTAAGAGTAATGGTCGGTATACACGACAATGATATATCGTAGCGATATAACTGCGCAAACCGTTTGTGCAATTTTATCGATAGTGTGGACGTAAATCGACGCAGTTATCGTTGTCGTGTGTACGCTCTATGGGCGTTCGATTAACTGCACAAACGGTTTGCGCAATCAGATCGCTACGATATATCGTTGTCGTGTATAGCGACCTTAAGTGAAGTGATAACTTATCATCAATTTAATGCTAGCATTTTTACAGTAGATTAAGTTTATAAATACTTCATAAGAAAAGATAAAACAACAAAATAAATTTATTCAAATAAATATCTGTTCTCGATACTTACTTTTTAGTATCGATATGACGTCCAAAAAATAAGAGTAATAAGCCTCAATATCTTTAAATAATAATATAAATATTACTGTATATCGATGTTTTAAACAGCCAACAACAACAGCCCTAATACATATACAAATATGTATAGATTATTAAAATGCTATGTGCTAAATGCTAATGCTAAATATTATATTGTATTATATATTTTTTATTATATATCTGTGCCTCCTGTGACAAGTGATACAACTTAAAAATCACAACTTTACAGGAGAGCAAAATAAAGGTTTAAAAAATTATAGTTCGTGTACTTAATGGGTTAGATTACACTTGAGTATCTTCTATGGTAGATAAAAGCATTCACTTTCATTGTGTATTTTAAGTACTATGGTAAATATTATAATTTTTAAGTAATTCGTGAAAAACCTAGCAGTTGTACCTTTTTTGTTTATAAAATGTGTTAAAATTACGTGTCAAATGATACAAGTAGAGTTAAATCAAGTTCCACCGTTATGTTGTCTTTGTGTAAACTGATATAGAATTAGTAAAAAAATCGAATAACTTCCAAGAAAATGCTCAAAACACATTGTTGCTGAAACAAATCATACAAATCCTACTCCAAGGATTCGATTTTTTTACTCATAAATCTCTAATTTTTATATTTTTGCAGAATTGTATCAGTTTGCTAAAATTCTATTTTTTATAAATATGTGTTAAATGATACAAGTCTAGTTATACCCCTCATTAATATACTTATTTATGGTGTAAATGAATACAATTTTTAGAAAAACATTAACGTTTATTAAGGTTTTCTTTATTTATTTTTTATTCAGTTTGAATTATTAAGAAATGGCGCATATCAATCTTACGCAGCTATCGCAACAATAAATATAAATCTCCTTAGTACAAAACATAACAGCACAGCTATAGTATGGAATCTTTTGCCGACCTGACGCTGCCGACTATCGCCAGGGCGATGGTCGGCAGCGTCGGGAACTGGGATGCGGTCGCAGCCTTCTGCGAGGCAGTTGTCTCGCGGAAGGAGGCGGCGTATCGCCTGCGCGAAGAGCGCAGCCTCGATGAGGCGATCCGCCGCCGGTGACTGGGGCGGCGTAGACGCGAGTACTTGGGCCTCATGCCGCGCTAGCCGTGGCCGCGGGTGACGTGACCGGGGATTAGTCCGTCACCCGCCGAGAGGCCGACCACGTGAAAAAAGACCGATGTCCTCCCCGAGAGGGGGACGTCGATCGATGGGAGGGTACCCCAAATAGGGGGTATTCCGTCAGGCCGACCACTGATGATAAGTAACCCTGCTCCGGTGGTCGGCCCGACGACGAAGGCGACGTGCACGTGGGTGGGTTACGGGTGTACGTGCTTACGCCCCTCTGTCGAGATAGTTTAACAACCAGCATCAGCATTGTTGTAACAATCAAATTCTTATTTTGACCTGGGCAACTATCAGAGTATATGATCAGCTTCTTGACGTTTGGATTTAAATCCGGCAGTTTACTTATGATGAAATTGCATACACATGCAGCTATATCGTTTGCTCCTCTATTCCCTTCGCACTCCGGCCACATATAACAGAAAGCTTTGTTTGTTTTTAAATCATGTATGGTCAAATTGAATTTCCAAAGCTGTCTCTTATAAAATGCTACATTCGTTTGCAAGTGTGGGGTGGGCAAACATTGTTGCAAATCAAACGTTATAACTATTACATCTTCACATGACTGAGCCAGTTGCTCATTTTTTTTCTTTTCTTCTTAAGCAACTTTAAATGCATCTTGATGTTCTTTAAGTTTCTTTTTCAAATCTGCTGTCTGTATTGTCCTCGGATGCGTACTTAAGTTTCATATTCATGGAGTCACATTTAAAATTTCTGAAAATAGTTTTGCTGATTGGAGTTTCAGTCTTCACTTTGTACGAATTATAAAGAACTTGTAAATAGAGATCAGAATTCAAGAATTTCTTAGTCGTTATATTGCGGCCATAGTGGTTTTCTGTGCAAGGGAAACTGGCAATATGAGCTTTAATTTCTTCTAGTTTGAAATCAGGAATCGACTTACCGACTCTACTTTTACGTGGTGGTAGTTGACCGCTATTGTTCCTTAGTTTTTCGCACACGGTTTGTAAAAATTTGTGGCTTTGGTCGAATGTCTTTAAAAAACATCGTTTGCAAGTTAGATGTTTTGTTAGCTCAGAACTTTGAACGAAATATCTAAAGCTGACGTTGCGTTTTTGCTTTGGTGAAGACTTTGACGTATTCTCTCGGCAAACTTCAATGCATTGCGCCACATAATCGGATCTACTCTCATAACTTGCTAGGCCTCAATATGTGCCCTAGCCGAGGCCGCGAGTGACGTGACCGGGGAGTTAGTCCGTCAGCCGCCGAGAGGCCGACCGCGTGAGGAAAGACCGACGTCCTCCTCGAGGGGGGACGTCGGTCGATGGGAGTGTACCCCAAATAGGTGGTATTCCGTCGGGCCGACCACTGATGACAAGTAACCCTGCTCCGGTGGTCGGCCCAACGACGAAGGCGACGTGGTGTTCGGGTGGGTTGCAGGTGTTGCATGCTTAGGCCCCTTCGTCGCCCCGGACGGAGTGGTACGAGGAGCGCGCCGACCGCAGCCCACCCCAAAAAAAAAGAAGGCCTCAATATGTATCGAAAAGATTTTTCCTGACATGTAATGGGAGCCTCTCTTTGCAGAAGACAACAGTCTCTAGATCACGTAATTCACGACTTTTCTTTGTTTTTCCTGACTTCGTGGTGTATTCTAAACCAGTGTTACGAAAGAGCTTTCTCTTTATTCTATCCTTCCTGTTTTCTTTCACATTTTTTCTTATTTTTTTCTTTTTCCTTCATTATTAATACCGCTTTTTCCCAGAAAGTGCAACCAGAAGGATCATTCTAAGACGTCATAGTATCGTGTATCCCCGCCACTCTCCTCGTGATCGCTCTTGCATCACTTAGCACAGATTGTTATTCATAAAAAGCAAATTGATTGGTTTGTATTTTAGATACAATTCAATTTATATTAGTTTACACGTAAAATATATTTTGTGTTGAATGATGTAAGACGAGATGTATCACTTATCACTAATTGGGCGTAACTTTAAATTAAAATTATTAGGTACATATTGAGTTATACCCTTATTAGTATTAAGCAAGATCGGTTCAAAGTGATATAACTCTAAATATATTAATATTCACGATAAAAACACTGAAAAATAAAATGTAAATTTTAATATAATCCTTCTTATACCACAAAGCACGAAAAAATTGTGTGGATCAATTACTTAAAGGGGTTACAACTTGACATGTATCTAAATTCACAATTATAGTTGCCAAAATCCTGTCAGTTATATCACTTTACACTAAATTATCTCCGAAACTATAGCAGATAGAAGCACGTGAGATAGACCAAAAAAAGCGTATTTTTTTTCTAATCGTTTCTATTAAAAAATCACAGAAAGGGTACAACTCAAGTTGAATCACCTTTCACAGGAGACACAGATATATATTAGGGTGGTTCACTGCCGCAAACTTTTCTTTTTCTCCTTGCTCATGCAAAATATTAATCTACATATATTATAGAAAAAAAAATTCTCACCAAGTTTGAGCTCCTCTTAATATTAATTTTAAGTACTTCCAATTAAATTTAAAGTTTTATCATTAAAATGATTGTAATTTTTTTTTTCATGTTTCTCATGTTTACCTGTTTTAATGCGTGAAATTATATATATATATATATATATATAGATATATATATATATATATACATATATATATATATATATATATATATATATATATATATATATATATAGATATATATATATATATATATAGGTAAGATACCGATCTACCATGGTGTCGGGTTCAAATCCTACGCAGGACAACACTTTGTGTGATCCACAAATTGTTCCTTAATTATATGTTTGTGAAGTCCCCGCAATACAAGGATTATTTCCTTAGTGCTATATATATGATATAATAGCTCACCGTATCCTCTGACAGTGCAGTGCGGCGTAATCTCATCTTAGACAAATCACGTCTGCGCTAATATATTATACAGAACTTGTAGCAACTCAAGAAAATTTCGATGCCTTCAGGCGTTTCTGGCATACCTACTATTGCAATCACTCTTAAGTCTATAGACTCTTTAAGCTCTGGCATATCCATGGTGCTATATTGTTGCACTACACTTAGCTGTACATCATATTATTTATTGACTAATTAGTCCAGTTTGCTTCATGTGTTCCACTTTAGGTAGGAGGGAAGCGGAATCTTTCCAATTCCTCCGATTTCTTTTTCTAATTAAAAGTGTTACAGGTTCCAAGACAGGTGTTAGGGCCCAGTTTTAAGACAATTCTTGAGGGTCAAATCTCAGTGTGTATTAAGGAGACAGTTGAGGGTCCTGACTGTTTTAAAGTTTCAGTGGTGATAAAGTAAATAAAAAAATACCTATCGCTGAATTAAACTTTTAATACACTAAATTATGTTTATATTTAGCAATTAGGCGATACATGGCAGAAATCCATTATCATTTACGAAATGGAATGCAGCAATGGTAATCCAGCACTTTGCCATGGTTAATCAATATAGCGCACACCACAAGAATGGAAGGAATGTAGACTAGAATCTAGGTGAAACAGGACATTAGGTTTTCTATTCCTCTGTGATGAGCTGCCTCCAAAACTTTAATTTGTAATTTGCCGTAGAACTTGGAATACAGATTCTATAAGTGTTTCGCCTATAAACGAGGCATTCGCAGGACAGCTCGGTTTCATAATCGCACTTTTGAAATTGTTGGATTGTAATTAAGACGACTTAGTACAGGTGAATAACAATATGAGGAGTAAGATAAGAGGACCGCACAATCAATCGGTGAGCTCAACGGAGTAGTTGCCGAATACCTGTACACTAATACAATGCTGCAACCTGTCCTTAAAGAGACCATTATTATACTCATATACTTGAATCCGCATGGGAGCCTTCTCAAATATCTGGAAGGAGAGCCGGTTCATTATGATCTTCAACCGAAGGAAACTCGTGAAAAGAAGGTATTTACCGTTTCACTACTCTCTTGCTGTTAATGTCAAATGTCGCTTTGAGCGTCTACTGTTCATACGTAAGCCCACACTTTAAGACTTGGCATAAACAGTTTGCGTTCCGAGCAGATCATTCAATTAACTTTCAATTGACCAGAGTACAGGACCACATTGCATCTGCAATATCCAATAGGGAATATCCAGTGGCAGCATAACTAGGTGTAGTAAAAACCTTTGACTGCATCTGGTTTTATGACCTATATTTGACGCCTGGTAAGAGTCGTCAGATTATTCCTCAGTGACCGCTCCTTTCAGGTCGCCGTACGAAACGTACCCTCTACCGCTGAACAAATCAAGACCGGCGTTTCGCGAGGTAGTCTTTTCCTCATATTATATTTCGTCTATACCAACGATATACCCACGACGTTATATTCCATAATGGCACTCTATATCCATAACGCAACCTCGTAAAAAAAACCTCGATAAGCTGAGTTAGGTATGCAACCGGAAGACCGGTTGCATACCTTCTTCCCTAGTTAAATACCACGCCTCTTCGTGAACGTCCTTAAAACGTAGGCATAACAATCGCCCAACTGAAAACAAAAAATGACACTGCGATAAGTCAAGCCAAGTAGTCAAAAAAAGCAATCTATCTAGGTGTCTCAATCGACTACTCGTATCTACTTAATATGAAAGCCCAAGCAATATATATGACATGCACCTCGCGCAATACTGCATCCTCTACTTACTGAAGAAGGTCTCCACATCCCCATTAAACTTAGCAACTTTTGACTATAAGGCCGATCGTTGCTGATATACATGGCTCCGACCTGGTATTCGTTTATATCAATAATACACGTAAATGACTACAATCATAACAGAACCAAGCCTTGCGCACCATCACTGGAGCCCCATGGTGCATAAGAATCTTCAATCTAAGTCGAAACCTCTAAATGGACTCTATTGAGTCCAACAAAGGTTACAATAATAATGCATGCCAGGTTTGCCGCACATTCCGGCATCAAGAACATTCTGCTTCTACATACGAGCCCACCTAATCCCGGACATGCCAAAACCTTTCCTTGGAATATGTTTTCTCTACCAATGCTAGCAAACCTCACAGGCACTCATACGCCAAAATCTGAGTGCTCCTGAAATATAAACCATTTCTATTTAATTTTTGCTGTCTCTACTAAACTCTAATCTTCTCAATCCGCAGAGTACCAATCTCGCGCCCCGAACCCGCCGATCGCCTTCGTGTACTTTTCAAAGTACGGGAATCATGCCGACGAGCAACGGACTCATACCAAGGGCCCGAGGAAGAAAGAATGGAGTGGAGAAGATGAAGGCATTGCCGATTAAGAAGAGATTCTTATATTACTAACAAGATAGCGGCCGCTGAGTCGTCCCCGAGACGTGTGTTATCTATACCGAGGCCTCGAGGAAGATCTTGAAGAGGTGAAAAACAATAGCTGTTCCCTACAGAATATCATATCGCCACAGTAAGATTAACATATGAGACTTCATATCTCGATTACTCAATTGGAGGAACTATCCAACCACTCGCCGCTAATTTTGACCAAACCTAGTTTTCGCTCAATCGTCTCGATGATGCCTCGTTTAAAGTCTTAAACACATGTCGAATCTATATTCGAAGATCTGCAGAAATTTGAAATTAAAGTTCTGGAGACACTTTCCCAGCTTAATCCTATTTCATATGCCTTTCTTTCCTGTGGTGTGCGGTATATTGATGAACTGAGAGAAAATGGTGGTTCCCCATTCCTTCACTTCATTTTAATATATATACACAAACTCCGATCAAGAGATTATGCTTGGTTGTGTAAAAAAAAAGAAAATTCGGTTATGTAATGAACACCTTCAGCATAGGGAACGTTGCGGCGGCATGCACTGTCGGATGATTCGCGTCTTTATTAAATGTTGCATTTATTACTTTATACACTTCTATATTCGTGATTTCTAAATAATAATTAAATTCCGATTAATGTAAATGCCCTTGATGATAAAATTGTGTAGTGTTATAGTGGTAGGAGCACACAGTCGACAGTTATCTGTCTACAGCCGCGGGCCGGTCCGTCCGGGGTGGTACCACGCTCTCGCAGAAAATCGACGTCTGAGTAGTAGCATTTTGTTACTGCGCTTCGTTCGGTGAGCAAGAGAGCCGGAAGCCCAACTTTCTGAGGGTGTTCGCGTGTGGAGGGTTTTGGTGGTGCCTTTAGTATCACCGAGCCTCAATGCACGCATTCACACTCCCTTCATTCTCTTTGCGGTAGGCAGCGGTCTTGTAAAGGTCCGTTTGCGGCAGCAACACTTACCATCAGGTGTACTGTTTGCTAGTTTGCCACAGCTTACAATAAAAAAAAAATTGTTTGAACAATATTACGATACAAATATATCCAATATTTATTTCTACCGACGACCTAATCAATTATTAAACTAAATAACCTACTAATGTGACTTAACTTATACATTATTTTGTTCTATCCTTATTCCCTATTCCGTGTGGTGACGGAGTAAGAATACAATTCACCACTCTTTCTCTCTTGCCCGTGGATGACGTATAAGACGACTATGGGATATAATGTATACATAATATCTGTGCAAGAGAAGGGAAATTTGAAATGAAATCCTTTACCAACATGTCTGAACAGCATGGTATAGTAGGTCAAATTCAATAGGTCAAATACAACAGTGGGACGTATGTGGGCTGTGATGATGATGATGATCCTTATCCTTACTAATATTATAAACGTGAAAGTTTTTGAGTATGTGAGGATGTGAAAATGTGATTAAGTGATGATGTAAGGATGTGAGACTGTGAGGATGTGAGGTGGTGAGGATGTGAGTATATGAGGATGTGAACGAAATGTTGCTCTTTCACGCAAAAACTACTGAATGGATTTTGATGCAACTTCACAATAATATAGCTTACATATCAGAATACACATAGGCTATAATTTATCCCGATATTCCCATGGGAAGAGGAACTGCGGGTGAAACTGTAGGGCGATGCTATTCATCAATAATTTGTTGTTTTAGAAAATACCTAATAATAGCTGCTACTGTGAATTAGCTATAATAGTTAGATATATACCCTGGTGTTTTTTTGTAGATATCAGTAACTATAAGTGCTACTAACAAAAATAAATTAGTAACACGTAGTAAATTTTTTTTTAACTGTCAATAATTTTTGCACCCTTCTACAATTTAATCATTAAAAAAAATGAGTTTTAGGAATTCGTAGCTGCATTGTAACTTAACTATAATAGTTAAATATTTTACATATTTGTGTAAAACTTTTGTAAATATTAAATAAGACCTATAAACTTATAGTACATTATTTTGTTCTACTATCAATAAGTTTTGAAGAGCTTACTTAAATATTAATAATACTTCATTTTTTTTTACCATTGGTTTTTGAAAAATAGCTACTATTATGACTTAACTGTATTAGCTATTGTAAACAACGCAATCGTGAGTTGTAAAATCGACATATGGATGTAAAAAAAAAGATCTTATTAAATAATTATATAATAGCAATAAGTTTTAAATCTTAAATACGTGTATATTTTGTAAACACACATATGAAGGTATTTATCTCGTAAAATATGTACAGTAGAAACTCGTTTAGCTAGAATAATTGTTGTCAATAGGCATTCGGATAATCGAAAATTCTGCTAATCGAATGTACGAAAAACTTTCTTTGGTTTTATGCTTAAGTAGTATATAAATAATCTTATGCGTTTATTATATTAAAACAATACTGAAACGCGTGGAGCAAAGACCCCGCAAGACCATACAATTTCAGAGACGCTTATGCTTGCATAAATTCGAGTTGTAGGTGCAATACATAGGTCGCGGTTGGCAGTCTAGATAATCGCGAATCCGTATAGCCGAGGGCCGGATAATCGAGTTTCTACTGTATACTCTTTCTTACCTTGCATAACATGTACCTATGTATCTATATATAATATATATACAATAAATGCACCACCTTTTATTCGCTTCCTGACCAGCGAATATTTTTTTTGACGCGCAGATGGCGCTGTACATTATGAATTCATAAGATACATGCCGTCACGGTCAGTTAACGGGCAAAAATGTTTACAAAAGTTAAAATTGTTGCCTCAGTTCGAACCCACAACTACTTCAGGCATACCTGCATCTGCAGCATATACCTTATTTTTATAGATATAATATCTACTAGTCATAGTACATTATATTATTCTATAGTCAATAGTTTTAAAAGGAAAGAAGAAAAAAGCTTGATTCGACTCGACTATTTCGCATAATACTACGCTTCATGATGACATTAAAGTTGCGTTTGAGGAGACGAGCAACACAATCGTAGTTGAAATTTCTAATGCCAAGTATGTACCTGATCAAAAATCTACGTCGACATTATTTGTCAATCTGCAACCTGGGTCTAATAATAATACAACAAAATAAATCAGAAACATCTACTATCAAACAGTTTCCTTAGAAGACTCTAAAAAACTGCTAACGTTCAGTACCAAGGGTACCAGTAGTACCTACATAAAAAGCTACTCCATGAGGCTTGATTGATGTCACAAATACGCAGAGCCTCACTAACGAAAATTACCTATAAAGCTGAATGTACTGACCCAGCGATATTTGTTTATGTCTTAACCCACCCCCCTCGAACTACAAAGGATGTTAGGTGTATAAAGAAATACTTTATTTTTTTTTTTGTGGGTGGGCTGCGGTCGGCGCGCCTCCGCACCACTCCGTCCGGGGCGACAGAGGGGCTTAAGCGCAACTCCCGCAACCCACCCGAAAACCACGTCGCCTTCGTCGTTGGGCCGAACACCGGAGCAGGGTTACTTGACATCAGTGGTCGGCCCGACGGAATACTGGGGTACCCACCCATCGACCGACGTCCCCCCCTCGGGGAGGACGTTGGTCGGTCAGTCGGTCTTTCCTCACGCGGTCGGCCCTCGGTGAGAGACGGACTAATCCCCGGTTACGTCACCCGCGGCCTCGGCTAGATAAAGGATACTTGCCGGAAAATCATAAAAGTGCAGTGCAGATACAAAACGATTTGAAAAACAGCTCCAATGCTACCATAATTACATTCTCACAACGCACGATTGATGCTTTGATTGGTCACCCAGCTTTGATTGTTCACACCAAAATCAAAGCTGTATGACGCCAATCAAAGCTGTGTGACGCCCATTCAAAAACCTTAATCCTATCCCCCTCCTTCTACTGTGGTGTGTGGTTATTGACTATCGTGAAAAAGTGGTGGGTGGGAGACCTTCTTTCCTTTCCTTCTTTCCATTTTAAAGTTACTGTAATTATAAAAGGTTTAACTCAATGCCTCCTTATGCTATAAAAAAAATTCGCGTATTAATTGATATTGAAACAGCCACAATAGATTATTTCGCTTACTTTCATACGTCATACCACATATTACCGTGCGGTTACACAACGTATTTCAATAGAATCTAATTTACAAAAATAAATGTCCGCTCTATTTATAATTCAGGCCCAAGAGTCATCACTTCGAGAGATATTTAAAGAATTGAACGGTGCAAGAATCCTTTGCTGAATTAGTCTTAGCGCCTGATAAAAAATAAGGCAATTTGTAAGATAACATTCAAAATCTGACCAGCATTATATAATAGGTCAATTGCCCTCTCATTATGGAGGAGGCTCGAGTCTAACAGTGGAATGTATCTGAGCTGTAGTAATGATGATTCAAAAACTTGAAAATTATTTTATTGTGGTGAATCATTATATGATCATCTCAGCCCATACACATCCCATTGCTGAGCTCTCGCTCCCTCCATTATGAGAGCCACGCTGATCTGATGGGTTGGAATAGGGTTTTATTTCGAATTTTCCTTCTTTTGCATTGATGCTATTTGCGTTGGGTGTCGTGAAAAACGACTTATAGATTCTTACCTTAGTCGTCTTTTACAACACCCAAATGGGGTAGTGAATTGTACTCGTATTCTTACTCTGTCATATCACGGAATGTGGTGAATAATCTTATTTAAAAGTTATTGCTAACAATACAAGCATGTTGAGTAGAGCATTATTCTAAATGACAACTAATTTTATATTAAAAAGTAGTAGAAGATACCATTCTATCAATTAACATCTATAGTTTATCCAAATGTAAGCAAAAATCCATGTCAAACGCCTATGTCCAAAATGTCCGCAATAATACAAAAAATGAAATCTCCAAGAATGTTAGCAGAACTATCCACACATCTTAATCTCTCCTCTATTTTTGGTGCCCTAGACGAATATATCGATCCGACTTAGGAATATATACTGGCCAAACTAGTTCCTTTAATAAATATGTACAAAATATCGAATTTCCTACAACCGACTGGACTGGCACATCCATTTTCTATCCATTTATTTTAATTTAGCTTATTTTTTGATATGTTTAAGTTCACGCGTTCTGGTGAAGCACAAACTTAAATAGATTGCTTTAAAAATTCAAAAACATTATTATCTCGTCCATTTGGGAAATCAACAAATTTTGTATCAATAAGGTCCTTTCTGACAAATTATTCGATAAACGTAAACAACAAATTTCAAGATACTGATCATTTCATATGGACCGATAACTATATAATATTAATCCCAGAATTTGGTTCAAAAACACCAATAACTGTAGGCGGTCCAGTTGGAAATTGCTTCTAAATCCTAGCAATTGTAATTTAATCCAGTTTTTTGGATAAATAAAACTATGTCTTCACTACATACCAGAAGAAGCATTGTAAAATCGTAAAATCTATTTATTACAAAGGAGTAACCAACTCACATACTGCGATAGCAAGGTGGGCCAAGACCCTATTTAAAGAAGCGAATATCAAAGCTGCACCAGAAAGGTCAGGAATGCAGTTGAAAAAATTTTGAATCGACAAAATTAGCGATCAGCTAACACGTTTCGTAAATTTTACAAACGTGAAGTATTGAAAAATTATTATCAAAGTGGAACTCAATTATTTACATCTATTACTTAGATGAAAGGGGGAGACTTATGGGACTAAATAGATCTAGGTTGATATTTCTTAGTTATTTATTTCAAAAATATGGTAATATATTTACATCTTGCAATGTCTTGATTTTCACTAAATAGTTGATAACAAATACCTATTCATATGGGCGTACCCAGGGTGGGGCAGGGGAGGGCAGCTAAAGGATAATGTTGACGTCCCTACTAACTATGCATCTTATCTAGTATGTACTTTTATCGATAAAAATTAAGAAAACGAATTTTTTGCCATTTGTTTGCAATACAATAGTTTTACAACTAAAAATTACGCGGCGCGTTCGTTAGATACCTATAACAGTAACAGTCATATACCGTTTTACTGAAAGTTACTTTTAAAATAGCCATTGTATAAATACGTAGTTAAAGAATTTATGTTAAAACATATCTATTTTAATTTAAGTTTTTTTTTTATTCTTTACTAGCTTTTGCCCGCGACTTCGTCCGCGTAGACATCATGTGTGGTAGAGACAATCACAGATAACTGTGTAGAGCGTTAGTTATTGGTGCCAGTGTCCAGTTATAATATAATTATATTCTTCACGTATTTAGTCTTAGTCGTTACCGTGGATTAGGTGCTGAAATCAATCCATGGTTCCTCTGAGAATTTTGGCAGAATATAAAAATGCACGCAATTTACTATTATGTCCTATTCACTATATTTCAACATTTTGTCCGCATTACATAAAATATCAGCAAAATTATTTAATATAACACAGTAAAAAATATAAAAGCGCTAAATGACATTTTGACATTCGTGTCAATTCAATTCAATTCTTCCTAATGGCAAGCGTGCCGGTGTCGACAATTTTGCCAATGACAAATGATGAATGGAGAAACGTGTGAATTACGTAAAAAAAAAAAGAAAATTTTAAACTTTTAATGTCGGTAAGCGTTAATGTGGGCCTCGTTTATTCTGATTCCCCTCTGAAACAAAAGGACAAAACAGATGGAATATATCGACGGTTCCAAGGATAATTGATCTAAACGACATTTTTAAAAAGTTACAGGAGAGCGATTTAAAGTTTCGTTTTTCGGAAAAAAATTCATTAAAAAAAACTACTGCGTAGATTTTGATCTACTTAATACAGTATTTCTTTAAATACATATTGTACTTTCCTAAATAGTTTTCATGAATATTTAGCCTTTTTTTACTGATATAAATGTCGTTTGACTCAAAATGCATCGTATATATTGTTTGATGGAAGAAGGAAAAATGGTTTAACTGCCAGTGATTTATATTCAAGTTGAAAGTAAATTAGTTCAAATGTTGATATAGATATGAAACAGAACAAGGGAAAATGACATAAACTACACGCCTCACTATGAATTTAACATGTCAAAAGAGTTTAAGTAACATGTGAAGTTGAAGTAGACTAAAGTAAATTAATACAAACAACAACAAATGTTCAAACTGAATCAAGTAAAGTGAATGTTTACTATCATAAGATTAGACGTAGGTTCATAAACCATTGTCAAGATTTAGCATGAATACGAAAAGATGTAATGATTAGAGTTCATTTTGTGCGGGACGGGCCTCCAGACAAATGTGTTGTAGTCGGCTGACGTCCCGGATGGTCGCTGGTTCGGTGGTTTATGTGGACTGTATGTGTGGACTGTATCTTCGGGTTCGGTTCCCTACTGGCGGGTTTCGGTGAAGAAATAAAACGATCGATTTTGAAGTAACTTGCGCATCGGACGAATATTACACCGTTGCTGCCTAGCCCCTGAATATTAATGCTTGAAGTTCGCTATTTCTTCATACTATTTCTTCATATCATTACTTCATACTATGGTTTCAAGCTTCCATCGCGCGCCGCTAGGTGTCTTCGGTAGTCTATGCTACGATGTGTTCATTAAAGGAGAGGCTTAGGCACCTTGAGGTGTTACCGTAACGAGAGCCGCGAGGCTTTTAGCGTAAACGGTTGTCTCATTCGTCCGATTTGTGCTATGATTTTATTGAACAATTAACTATAACGCTAAGACTATTACAGATATGCTTACATTCTATATACTATTCTATTTATCTAAGATACATCTATCTGTTTCAGTAGTGGCCGCGACCCTAGGTAGTAAAATAGGCTTTATACAAGCACTAAAAACTATTATTTTATACTATCAGCATTGTTTTTCTATCTTTATTAGGCTATATCTCGCAAGTTATAATACCTAGGGTGTTGGTTCTTACTGCTTTCGATAGGTCCTAGCGTATATTTCAATAAAATACCAAGAATATTTATGTTTATTGCAAATTTGACACTATAAACAACAAAAATTACAACGTAACTAAGTACAATTATGCTTTTACATAAATTAAGAAAAACAAACACTTATAGGCTATTTTAACACAATTTTTACTACAATATAACGTATAATTAATCTACTTTAATGTTCATTACTCACATTGTTTATTTAGCACTGTACACATTTTTTCGTAATGTTTACATCTTACGAATTTTGCTATGTATTTGGAGCGCCCTGATTGGTCGATATTCGTTACGCACTCTTATTTGGCGATACACTTTGAATTAGTTAATTTTCACGGTATTCTTATCACTATACTTTTTCTCAAAATTCACTATTATGTTACAGTTCGTTTTTAAGCACTATCATGGTATTTTACACTTGTCGCGAACATTTCTCCCGCCGTGTCGCGTCGCGCTTGCACGTCGCGGCGACGCGACATGAAGACCGGTGAGCACGACGAGTTATCTGGGCAGTGGTATTAGCTTCTTGGCAGGACGTTTGAGTATGCCCGCCGATGTCTTGACCTCTGCAGTTCTTACTTGTCTGTCGGCACCCGGGTATACTGCGGTGATGCGCCCTCGCGGCCATGTGTTGCGAGGCAGGTTGCCGTCGGCGATGAGCACGAGGTCCCCGACCTCGAACTTCTGCGCAGTACCGTGAGGCTCCCGCCGGTATTGCAGCTCGGGAAGGTATTCTCTGACCCAGCGACGCCAGAAGAGGTCAGCCAGGATCTGCGCGCGCCTATTTTTTTTTTTTTTTTTTTGTGTGTTTACAGCTGTTGGCCGCAGATGGCCTTGACAGCTTGACGCGGACTATGGGTCGTTAAATTCGATGTCCGGTTATGGCGGCAGAAAAGTTGGCAACCCTGGCCAGTCCTGGGAAAACAGGTTGGGTATACCTGTATTGGCCCAGGCATGGGCCAAGACTGGGTAACCCAGCCTGGGGCGTTGAAGGGGGATCCAACCCTGGCCTAAGGCTGGGCAGCCCAGCCTTACGCGTTGAAGGGTGAACCAAGCCTGGCCCAAGGCTGGGCAGCCCTGCCGTACCCGTTGAAGGGTGATCCAAGCCTGGCCCAAAGCTGGGTAGCCCAGCCTTACCCGTTGAAGGGAGATCCAAGCCTGACCCAAGACTGGGCAACCCAGCCTTGACCGTTTAATATGAAATCTGAAATAAAATTTCTAAATCTCCCAATCTACCAAACGACATATAACACAAACACACTCTTAACTCAAATACACATCTAACACACACTAGCACAATCATAATTATATAAGTATATACATACAACATGCACTTGAGCGTGGTGAGCACGCATTCAAACGCATGTATATTTATTTACATAGATACACCAGACCAACAATCAACAATAAAATACTATACAATAAATAGAATATAATACAACACAGAGCAATACAATACGATACAAAACAACGCAATAAAATACAATACAATACTAAAATTACAAACATAATATAAAGAAACACGCACCAAATACAAACTCACAAAACAAAACATAAACACAACACAATTACTTACACATAATGCAAATAATATCAAATACAACAATACACTGCAAATTAAAGTACATATGAAATAGTAACTGAATAGAAAACTGTGATCATTGATAATCAATAGATCACAAGTTTCTGGAAATAACAATTAGTCATGAAAATAATAGTAATGAACCCCTATAGCAACATAATACACATACAACAGAAGACACATACAACATAAGGTAAGGAATGCTATTATGAAAATAGTAAACTTACAGCAATCACACAGCGCAAACCAACACGTAAATACACATAACAACAACAACACACGCAAACGAAGGCCCTGGAAATTATGCAAATAAAGGAACAAAGATTAAAGGTATTTCCTTTTATCCTTTGTTCATTAACTCTTTGTTCATTCATTAATAAATAATAAATATCGAATATAAATAAGAAAAAGGCAAACGTCATGAAGACCAATTAATATATATATATACGAAAGTAATAAAACACGAAAATAACACTAAGTAATTATAAATCTATATTCCAAACCAACACCGAAATATATACTAATATCAAATACAAAACAACAACACACGTAACAAAGGTAGAAAGAAGCTCTTGGAAATTATGTAAATAAACAAATAAATCAAATACAACAATAATATATAAGAAAATGGTAATCGTCAAATTATTTATTTAAATTAATTTAAAAAGTATGCAACAGAGGATACGGCCAATCTCTGATCTTGTTAGAGGACTCGCGGTTCAGACCTGAAGTATCTGAACAAAAAAAAAAATATGAAATCAACTTGATCACTCGAGCGGTACGAAAGATTTCACGATTAACGATGGCATTATAGTATTTTTGTTTTACGTTCAGTCGCCAGCCATATTTGTTTACATCATGTGTCAATGTGGCAATCAAGCTTTAGTTATTCAGTGTCAGTGAACATTTTTCTTTCCAAGTTACATTTCTTATTATTTATTCCTAATCAGTATTCCAACCGTCAGTTAAACCACCGCCATATTCAATACAGTTTCTTTCAAAAAGATTTCACATTGTACATCGCCGTGAACTTTATTTCACATAGTTCAGTAGATGGCGTTGTATAATTTTTGTACATCGCGATGTAGAGAATACTAAATGGTATAAGACCTTGTGCCGGAACATTAGTAATTAAATTTTTACCTGCGGTCGTGCGTTCTCGCTCCGTCTCGCTCGCTCTCGCAGCGAACCACGCGTCGCGTCAAGCCGCCATCTTGTTCAACGTCTGTGGCCGTTCAGTGGCCCGCTCCGGGTGGCCGTGTATACGGTTGTCTGTGGCAGTTTCGCTGTTTGGACGCAGGTGTTGCCGGATCCCAACTGCACGAGTCGACTTTTTCAAGACGTCAAGTGCAGATTTCTACCGTTGGTAGATAAAAAGTCAACCCATTTTGGCCCCCTCAGGGCAGAAAACCATATTGTTTGGTCCCCGGCGGAAACCTCACGGTGTAAACGAAGCCGGGTGAGGCAAGGCCCCGATTTGCCTGCCGAGCCCCTTCAGGGCAGAGCTAACAATCGGAAGGGGTTAGAGCATCCGGCCTTGGGGGATCTCCTAGTCGGACCTAATCTACGGCTTTTCATCATTTTTCTGCGAAGGCCTAACGGCCCGAGCAGCTAGGAACCTATCGCACATTAAGATTGGCGAAGGAGAACAAGCTTAGGGCACATTAGTTAAGTACACATCCTCCCGACCCGCACCCGGTTGGGAGGGACACACACTACACACAACCCAGGGTTTACCCCACCCAGGGCGATAGGACACATTCCTGCGAACGTTTTTCCTGCCAGCCCACGATGGCGGAAAAAACTATCACCATCGACGCCCTTCTGGCGATCCCCGAGATAAAAGCCTACATCGCTCAACATTTTGGAGCGATAACTATTCTTCCACCGCAACCCCTACGCGCTCACTCCACCGTCCTGCCGCTCAAACCGGAATCACCGGCCACCGGCACGGCGATGGATACTGAATCGGTCCCCTCCTCAGCCTCAGCTTCATCTTCCTCCGAGTCGGAAGATTCGCCCAATGAGGGCTCCTTCATCGAAGTTCGCTCCCGTAAGCGTACTAAGAAGGCAAAAGCCAACAAAGAGGCCCCCTCTAAGGCCCCAAAAATAAAGCCGACCGAATCGGCCATAACTCCAGCCGCAATCCCGTCTGAAACGACCGCTACGACCGCCTCGGCCCTCCCTGTCGTCTCGCAGACAGCCCCATTCTCTGTCCCATCCACTACGGACAGCAACACCGTCGCCCCACAGACGGTCAAAAAACCACTGGCTCCGCCGCCCCTATACATTAGGGATAAAGAGAAGTGGCTAGCCATCTCCGCGTGGCTAAACACCAACAGGATTTCGTACAAATCTGCGAAATCCACCCCCCAAGGCATACGAGTGGACCTTCACTCGTCAGCTGACCACCGCTCCGTGTCAAGCATGCTAGGGAATCAACAGATTCCCTACCATACATACACCCTCCCCGAAGCCAAACTTCTGCGTGTAGTAATACGCAATGTCCCGAGGGAAATTGACACCAAAGAGATCTTAGAATCTCTTAAAGCCCAGGATCTGCCGGTTGTAGAAGTACATCGGATGATCCGAGGCAAGGGTCGTTACCCTCTCAATATGATATTGGTCTGCCTAGCAAATACCCCTGAGGGTAAAGGCATTTTCAAAATCAAGGCCATATGTGGTCTATCCGGGGTCTCAGTAGAGCCCCCACACAAAAATGGCAACTTGGCACAGTGCCACAAGTGCCAAATGTATGGACACTCGTCCAAGAACTGCTTCGCCCGTCCTAGGTGTGTCAAGTGCCTAGGTGACCATCACACCTCTCAGTGTGAACGGCCAAAAGACATCTCCCTCTGCAAAGAGCCACCAGCGTGTGTTCTCTGTGGAGAATACGGCCACCCGGCTAACTATCGCGGCTGCCCAAGAGCGCCGAGAAGAATAGTCCGCCAACCCAACTCAAATGGCAAGGCCTTGTATTATAACAAGACCTTCGTCCCAGCCCCCTTACCAACCCATAATGCGTGGGCTCGCCCCCTGCTAACCAGCAAGGAGGTTTTCCCAACCCTGCCCAACAGGCAGCCCGCTGCCCCACCCGCACCATCTCAGCCCAAACCACCAATGATCGGGGCAAACCAGCCCACCGGTGGTAATCCCAAGCCCCCTCAGGGCGCCCCCCTTCCCATCGTCGTCGCTAAAAGCGCGCCCCCAAAAGCCCCCCAAGGACTAGATCCAGATCTAGCCCTGGTGGCCAACTTCGCGGCTCAAATCAATTTCGCGGAAATCCGCGAAATTGCAGCCGATCTTAGAAGGAACGAGGGAAACAACCTCGCCCTCCTTAATATAGCGATCAAATTCGCCCCCACGTTAGAGCGTCTAGGCTCACTCAAATTCAACTAAAATGGATAGGTACACTCCCGGCAGAGTTAAACCCAGACACCTCAAAGTAGGGACATTCAACGCTAATAGCCTTACCCAACAGAGGGATGAAGTAGGCACATTCCTTCGGGAACACCAGCTCGACATCTTGTTAGTACAAGAAACGTTCTTAAAACCATTCAACAGGGACCCTAGAATCGCGAACTATAATATAGTTCGCAATGATAGGACAACCTCACCAATGGGTGGAACGCTCATTTACTACAAAAGGTCGCTGCATTGCACACCTGTGGATCCGCCCCCTCTGATGTACATTGAAGCTTCAATTTGCAGACTAGCCCTCTCAGGCCATCAGCCTATCACCCTTGTATCCGCATATCTCTCTCCCAATAGAGAACATTCGAAACAGTTGGTTGAAAAAGATCTAAAAGCCTTGCTAGAATTGGGAGGTGCCGTCATCATTGGCGGTGACCTTAACGCCAAGAACACCTCCTGGAGCTGTCAAAGTTCCAATACGAGGGGCAAGACTTTAGAGCTATTCGCTGACAGACTGGGATTTGATGTCATAGCGCCCATAGAGCCGACACACTTCCCCTTTAACGTTTCGCACAGGCCGGACATACTCGATATCTTTCTTCTCAAAAACATAAACCTTCGTTTATGTTCAATAGAAGTTCAACACGAGTTAGACTCAGATCACCGCCCGGTGACTCTGGAATTAGCCTCCCGCATCCCCGGCCCCTCAGGCCACAACAACGAAAGGACCAAGATAGCGACTGACTGGGCACGGCTAGAGAAAAATCTCAAGTCAACCTCGTCAGTCCACCTTGATCAAATTCCCAATGACATTACGTCTAAGGAACATACCTCTCAGGCGATCGAGTCGCTTACAAGTCACGTGCAGTCGATAATGGACGACTGCTCGCGGCCGGTACCAGATACGAGCGATCGTAAATGGCGCCTGCCAGACGACGTCCGTGACTTGTTAAGACGTAAAAACGCCGCGACACGCGCTTATGACCGCTACCCCACGGAGGACAACCGTACCCGCCTACGGTCACTCCAGAGGGAGGTTAAACAAGCTATTAATGAATTGAGACAGAGCAAATGGGACGCCATGCTCGAGGAGCTAGAGCCCTCTCACACAGCCTTTTGGCAGCTTTCCCGCTCACTCAAAAAAGACATCGTGTCCACTCTCCCTCCTCTCACCAGACCCAACCAGCCACCGGCGTTTATGGACGACGAAAAGTCAGAATGCCTGGCCGACTGCTTGGAGCTTCAGTGTACGCCGAGTACACTACACCCCGACGCCGCGAATCACCGCTTCATCGCCGACGAAGTGGAACGTCATACCACTCTCTCGCGATCGTTACGAAACGACAACCCCGATCAACCTATCCCAGTAGTAACCACCGATGAGGTCGAATCGTTAGTCAGGGGTCTTAAAACCAGAAAAGCCCCAGGTTCGGACGGAATCTCAAATAAAGTCATTAAATTATTCCCCGCCCACTTGATAGTCCTGTTGTGCTGCATCTTCAATGCAGCACTAAATAATAACATCTTTCCCGCGCAATGGAAAGAGGCCGTGGTAATAGGAATCCACAAACCCGGCAAGCGCCGTACCGAACCCAGTAGTTACCGCCCGATTAGTCTACTAAGAGGTCTAGGTAAGATCTACGAACGAATAGTTCTCAGTAGACTACGCACATTCGCCGAGGCTAACAACCTCGTTCCCGACGCACAGTTTGGTTTCCGAGCTAAACACAGCTGCGTACAACAAGTTCACCGCTTGGTAGAATACACAAGTAGTCAGTTCATCATGAACAGATATACGGGTGTATTATTCCTAGACGTAGCGAAAGCTTTCGACAAGGTTTGGCATGAAGGCCTAATCTACAAACTCTATCTCCTCAAGATCCCTCACTACTTAATTCTCATTATACATGACTGCTTAAGTCATCGCAGCTTTCGCTACAGGGTGGAAGGGACGTTGTCGACCTCCCACCCTATCAAGGCCGGCGTCCCTCAGGGGTCGGTCCTCTCCCCATTTCTCTTCACGCTATACACTAGCGATATGCCCAAATTCAACCGGGTACATAAAGCGCTTTACGCTGATGACACCGCACTCTTTTGTGCTGGTAGATCCCCGACAACAGTAGCCAAGACTCTCCAAACAGCGGTTACCGCCCTAGCCAATTGGTTTAGGAAATGGAGATTAGAAATCAACCCCGAGAAGAGTCAGGCGGTCATGTTCACTAGACGAACTGCCCGTTCCTACTCTATCGACAGCATTCCCTCCCTTAAAATTTTCAACAAGCCGGTCACTTGGACCAGGCAGGCCAAATACTTGGGTGTGACCCTTGACGATCGACTCAGCTTCGCCCCTCACATAAAGCAAGTCCGCGCACGGGCAGCCTTTGTGATGGGCCGTCTCCACTGTCTACTCAACTCTAGGTCGCGTATGCCCCTGAGTAGCAAAATCCGACTATACACTACCTGCATACGGCCTATCATGACCTATGCCAGCGTGGTGTTCGCGCATGTTAAGCCACACAGGATCCACAGGCTACAGACACTTCAAAATCGTTTCATGCGCCGAGCTACGGGAGCACCGTGGTTCATACGAAACGTCGATCTCCACATCGACCTCGAACTGCCGACCATCAAGCAGTTTATGAAACGGTGCTCTCAGAGCTACTTTGACTCTGCCATGACACACCCCAACCAACTAGTGGTTGGGGCGGCTTCCTATAGACCCTCCAAAATCTCCTCCATCCGACGTCCTCGTCACGTCCTCGACGAAGAGGACGACAATATCACACTCGCTCAACAAAGAGCCTACACGGCCCGCGAGGCCTTAACAAATAAATATCCGCGGTTCCGCCCTCGCCGTCGAGGTGCGAAACCGCGCCGCGCAAAAGTCACTACTAAAAACGTGGGCACGCCCACTTTGCCTCCAGCGACGCCCCAAGCCGAGGTCCGTTCCCCACAGGGGGAGCCCTTGGGCGATGTCGCTTAGCATACTCTTCTCCGGGTTGAGAGCCCTCAGCGCTCACCCATAGTCCGCGTCAAGCTGTCAAGGCCATCTGCGGCCAACAGCTGTACACACACAAAAAAAAAAAAAAAAAAAAAAAAAAAAAAAAAAAAAAAAAATTAGTAATTAAACATTCAACATATATTTCATCAGTATTGTATAAATACGACCTCCAAGGAGAGATCAAAAACCGCGCCGCGTAAAAGTCAACCTAAATGTGGCCACGCCCACTTTGCTTTCAGCGACGCCCCTAGCCGAGGTCCGTTCCCCATAGGGGGAGCCCTCGGGCGATGTTCGCTTAATTTACTTACCGGGTTGAGAGCCGACCGCGCTCACCCATTGACCGCGCTAAACTGTCAAGGTCATCTACGACCAACAGCTACACACACAACAAAAAAAAAAGACTTTTTGGGACGGCTAAACACCCATTGCTCACTATTCCTTTGGTAATAAAGTATGGCCCAGTCCCGGTAATAAAATTACAAAAAAAAGTAATTATATAAAAGAAAAATAAATATAATTTAAAAATAATAATCTCCGCATTAAAAAAAAAAATTTGATGTGAAACATCTATAGGCGAGGGTGACCGTGATCGTCGCGTGGCGTTTAACGCCACGCCTCGCGGTCCCCTAATAATTATATATTAAATAAATATTTGGATGCATATACCTACATTTTTGTAACGAAACCATGGTGCGATTTAAAATTTTGTACAACGCCATCTAGTGAACTCAAAGTAAATTGTTACTTATAATGTATATTAATGAAAATAAATGTTTACTGAATAAAAATCATAATTTTTTGGAAAAAAATCGCGATATTTTATTAATACTTTATGTCTTAGTTTTATCGTATTAGTTCCTGTCGTAATCTAATGTTCTTTTATGCATAAATACTTATTTTATAAATTAATGTAGAATTCTCTAACTTAGTAATATAAATATACCAGTAGGTATGGTATTTAGTTTACTTTCAGCTACGAAACCCGTTTTTTTATAGGCTTTTATTAGTTTCAGGTGTATATATATTTATTTCTTTGTATATTACCGATTATTGTTTTGTAGTTGCTTTGATATTTTTAATAATATTGTGTTTACTTAATGATTTCATATTGTAGTAAAGTTGTTGTAGCATTTACTTGGCACCGACTTCATAATTATAAAATAAATATTTAATTTAAATTTCTATTTAATTAAATTAAAATACATATGACTTTGTGCGAAGTAAATTTATTTTTTGCTTTTTAGTTTACTGTTTGAAGTCGGTTTATTTTTTGTTAAAAATTATTTTATTTTACGATTTTAAGTGATGGGTAGACCGAGCAAGGATGCTTCTCGAACGAGGAGACGTCGTTTACTTGAGACGGAAAATGATAGACGAAAACGATTAGACAAAATTTAAAAAAAAGCTACTAAGAAGAGAATAAATAAAACGCCAAAGGAGCGCAAAAATAGATTGTCGGCTATGAGAGCTTATATATCATATAGATTTTTTTCTTTGGGACTAATCCCACCACACATTCCCACCATTGTAACTCCTGTAAGCCAGGATCCACAATGGTCTCCATAAATGACACCGAGGTTTGACCCTCAGGCAGTCCCGGGATATGATTTTAAATTGTCTTGGGACCCGCAACAAATTTAATTAGAAAAGATTATAGAGGAGGAGTTGGAAAGAGAGATTCCACTTCCCTCCTAGGCAAAGCGGGAGACAGGAAAACAAAATGACTAGTCAGCCAATAAGTAAAAAAGTGTACAGCTACGATAGCGCAGCAGTACGGCACCACGGATACGGAAGAGCTTAACGGGGCCTATATGTGAGCGTTAAGATTGATTGCTACAGTAGGTATGGCAGAAACGCATGAACGCACGAAAATTTTCTCGAGTTGCTACAAGGTCCGTATAGTATACTACCCCACAGGTGACTTGCAAACTGTTTAACATAAGGTTACGCTCGTTTCGCCAGAGATCGCACTCCCAGAGAATGCGATGATGTGCTTATTGTTCATACTCGTGGTCAGATGTGGAAGTTTAAAAGAAAATAATTTACTTTTGAAGTTGCCATGGCCAGTTAAAAATTGGGCCACGAAGTGGTCAACCTCCAGCCACACCTTCTCCAGGCGCTCCCGGATGCATGGAAAAAAAAGATAAAGATGACGACCTTTCGATGATGAATCCCATCTTTCTTGCCATTCAGTTATAAGTTCCTCATAGACAATGGTTTGTGGTGCAAACAATCTAGCAATTTTATTTCAGTCGCGCGGTAGAAGGAAATCTGTATTCATAGTTTCCTTTGTGGTGTAATACATTGACGCTCGTCTCTGAATCTCCAAATCAACCGGAAGTACACCCGCGAGTACTGGTAAGGCCTCGGTACTAACCGTTCTATAGGCTTTACATAAGAATATTAGGGCCAATCGTTGGCTCTGTAGTATTTTAAGGCGAGCCGCTCCTATGGTGGCCCTATCGGCCCTTACAGGTGCAGCGTAACAAATACACCCCAAATATGTGGCCATGTATATGGTTTTAAGTGTATTAAAACGAAGGCCCCAAGTAGGTGTAGATATTCTAGTAAGCGCGTAGAAATTCCGTTTCGCTTTTTCGCCTACAGTTTTAATATGCTCAATAAATGAAAAATTTTTTTCTATGACTAGGCCGAGATAGCAACCTGATTCTTTCTTTTTGACAGTCATATTATTGAATTTTATACGCGACGCCGATTGTAAAACGTCCTTTTAATAAAAGATGATGTGTTTTTTGTGGTGCGAAGTAAAGTCGGTTTCGTGTACCCCAATCGAATATATCATTGAGGCATGTTTCCGCTAATTCCTCTAAACCATACCTTGTGTTCGATTGTATAAGTAAAAGTCCGCCGTCTGCATAGCCGATCAGTAGACAATTTTTCGGTAGAGGTAACTCGAGAAAATCGTCAAAACCTAAATTCCATAGATATGGACTTAATACCGAAACTTGAGGGCAGCCCATGGCATGGTGACCAAGTTTCAATTTAGTCGAGCCATTTAAAAAGTACGACTGTATGATTTGGTAGATATTTCTATAGCAACCACGAGCCTTTAATTTAAGAAGTAGCATTGGCCACCAGGCATTATCGAAAGCACCTGAGATGTCCAGGAAGACACCTAGTACGTATTTAAAAACGGATATGCTAATGACACGTCTTACCGCAACGGCCGCGTCGATAGTTGATTTGCCGTGAGTGAAGCCGAATTGTTTATGATTGAACGTTGGTCCACCCGGCAATAAACGAGGAACAATGAGACGTTCTAAGAGCTTGCCTAATGAAGGCAGTAAGGTGATTGGTCGATATGACTTCGGGTCGTCTGGTGACTTATCACCGCCTTTAGGAATTATACGTATATAACCGCGACGCCATATACGAGGAAAAATGCCTTCAGTTATGCAACGATTAAAAATTATTAACATTGAGTCGCCCGATGCTCGACTAGCTTCTTTGATCATTTTATTTGATATTTTATCTTCGCCAGCAGCCTTGTTGAGGGGAAGAGTTCTAACGGTATTCATAAACTCGGCAAGAGATGGAAGGTCAGACATAGGCGGGCGAGGTGGCTCGGCGGCCCATGCACGTATTTGTTTATGATGTTCGCTGTCGACTGAGATGTCATCGTCTGGGATTAACGTATTTAATAAAACTTCCGTGGTCTCCTCAATATCCGTAGTGTGTTTACCGTTCACTTTAATGTTTTGTATATACGCTAAGTCGACTGATCGATTTGCTTTAAACTCGTGATATAGTGGAGACCATGGACCTTCACTTTCTAATCTTTCCACAATCTTATTTAACAAAGCGTCTTTCGACTTTTCTATTGCAATCCGGTAGCGAGACCTGGTAGCTTTCAGTACAGATAGAGATTCATCAAAGGCCCTTCCTATGTGAGGTGACTTTTTAAGTTTATTATGCTTCCTGCGCGCCCTTCGAAAGCGTTTGCGGAGTTCCACTAGATGATTGTTCCACCAGTCACATCTCTTAGTATTAGGCAGGGATGTTAGGCCTAGGGCTACATCAGCACAGTATATCAGAGAATGTGACATTAGTTCAGCGCTTTCTTCTGTGGTTAATGGTCTACGAGTGAAATCCCTGGCACACGAAGAAAAGAGAGAGCTGAAAAAGTCCCAGTTTGCGCCTTTAGATTTGTTTCTAAAATTATAACTCTGTCTGGGAGGAGCCTGCAACAGTCTCGATCCAAATTCATACACGATCAGGCGATGATCACTACATGACGCGTCCGGAGTATTTCCGCAGGCTCGCTCCACGGCTCGTCGGCGCGGCGTCCGCCCTATCGTGGCTTATGCCGAACGTGGGTGGACCGAGCGCTGCGTGCCGACGGCTGTACGCGGGGGTCATACGGTCGATGGCCCTGTACGGCGCACCGGTGTGGGCGGGGTCCCTGACCGTCCGTCTGAGGGCCCTCTTGTGGCGACCACAGAGGGTCACGGCGATCAGGGCCATACGCGGATACCGCACGGTGGCGACGGGGGCAGCGTGCCTATTGGCCGGGACTCCCCCGTGGGACCTGGAGGCGGAAATGCTCGCCGGATTGTATCGGCGGGTGACGGGGGTGCGAGCGGAGGGCGGTGTGATCTCGTTAAGGGAGCTCACCGCCGGGACGCGTCGACGCCCGCCGAGACGTCATTGCCTGTTGGGCAGTCGGGCTGGAGAGGCCTCGGTTCGGGGTGCGAACCGTGGAGGCCTTCCGGCCGGTGCTGATGCAGTGGTTGGAGAGGCGGCACGGGGTGCTCTCCTTCCGACTAGTGCAGGTTTTGACGGGGCATGGGTGCTTCGCCAAATATCTGCACAAGGTCGTAAGGAGGGAGAGTACACCGTCCTGCCACCACTGCGATAGCGACGAGGACACGGTGCGCCATACGTTCGAGGCCTGCGCGACTTGGGCAGTGCAGCGCTGTGAACTCGTCGCAATCATCGGTGCAGACCTGACGCTGCCGGCTATCGCTAGGGCAATGGTCGACAGCGTCGGGAATAGGGACGCGGTCGCAGCCTTCTGCGAGACAGTGATCTCGCAGAAGGAGGCGGCGGATCGCGAGGAGTGCAGCCTCGATGAGGAGATCGGCCGCCGGCGCCTGGGGCGGCGTAGTCGCAACTACCTCATGCCACCCTAGCCGAGGCCGCGGGTGACGTGACCGGGGATTAGTCCGTCACCCGCCGAGAGGCCGACCGCGTGAAGAAAGACCGACATTCTCCCCAATGGGGGGATGTCAGTCGATGGGAGGGTACCCCAATAGGGGGTATGCCGTCGGGCCAACCACTGATGTCAAGTAACCCTGCTCCGGTGGTCGGCCCAACGACGGTTTTTGGGTGGGTTGCGGGAGTTGCGTGCTTAAGTCCCTCTGTCGCCCCGGACGGAGTGGTGCGGAGCGCGCCGACCGCAGCCCACCCACAAAAAAAAATCCAAAATAATAAATATTTTTTTCTATTTCAAACATTGGTTTTATTTTAAAATGAACTCTAATCATTACATCTTTTCGTATTCATGCTAAATCTTAACAATGGTTTATGAACCTACGTCTAATCTTATGATAGTAAACATTCACTTTACTTGATTCAGTTTGAACATTTGTTGTTGTTTATATTAATTTACTTTAATCTACTTCAACTTCACATGTTACTTAAACTCTTTTGACATGTTAAATTCATAGTGAGGCGTGTAGTTTATGTCATTTTCACTTGTTCTGTTTCATATCTATATCAACATTTGAACTAATTTACTTTCAACTTGAATATAAATCACTGGCAGTTAAACCATTTTTCCTTCTTCCATCAAAGAATATATACGATGCATTTTGAGTCAAACGACATTTATATCAGTAAAAAAAGGCTAAATATTCATGAAAACTATTTAGGAAAGTACAATATGTGTTTAAAGAAATACTGTATTAAGTAGATCAAAATCTACGCAGTAGTTTTTTTTAATGATTTTTTTTCCGAAAAACGAAACTTTAAATCGCTCTCCTGTAACTTTAAAAAAATGTCGCTTAGATCAATTAGCCTTGGAACCGTCGATATATGTACAAATGTCTATTAAACACTGTCATCATAATTATGATTGTTTGACATTTAGTTCGACCAGACATTTTAACTGTCAACAAAGGTGTATAAGTGTGTGTGTGTATCGATTGCATGGTAGTGTGCGTAATGCCTTTGAATTTAATGTATTTTTAATCCATTATTATATGAAATTCCAGTTTTCTGCACTTCTGCTCAATATATTCTTCAACTATGCGAAATTTCATATTTTTCTATCTTTTTTTTTTATTGCAAACGGTGGCAAACCAGCAAACAGTACACCTGGTGGTAAGTGTTGCTGCCGCTCATGGACCTTTACAGGGTCGCTGCCTACCGCGAAGATAGTGAAGGGAGTGTAAATGCGTGCATTAAGGCTCGGTGATACCAAGGGCACCACCAAAACCCTCCACACACAAACACCCTCAGAATGTTGCGCTTCCGGCTCTCTCGTTCACCGAACGAAGCGCAGTAACAAATTGCTACTACTCAGACGTCGATTTTCTGCGAGAGTGTGGTACTACTCCGGACGGACCGGCCCGCGGCTATAGACAGATAACTGTCGACAGTGTGGTCCTACCACTCTTAAATGCCACCACTCTATCTGCACAATTTTCGTAAAAAATGGTACAAAGTATTTGCTTCACGTATTAATATATAGATATTGTGCAATAACAGTTGGGTAACAGGAAATTAACGACTTCCATTACCATATTTCACGCGACGAAAACACTCGAATCAATTGTCTAAATATAATTGTTAATAAACTATGTTCAACATGTATTTGTTAGGTAATTTCAAATAAATATGACATAGGTGTTTAATCTGCATATATTCTACATAAAACCTACCTGTGTGGTCTGGCGGTTGGGTTCTTTGATTTAAAGTTACATCAGTAGTTTTAATGGAATAATGAAAATATCTTTTATTTAGTCCATGAACGCTGTAAAGTATTCGTAACGTCGGGCAATCAAAAATCAAATACAAACGCGATAAAATCTTTAGTTTTATTTATAATGTGTAATACTTGCGTAAATGATTATATCTTTCATGTTTACGCGGGTATTACACATTATAAATAAAGCTATTTTTACGGATTTTCTCACGTTTGTATTTGATTTCTAATTTTCCTATGTTTCGGATACTTTTCAGCGTTCATGGTCACAAGCGAACTAAAGTGTCTGTTTGTACTGGAAATAAATTTGTATCAAAATCATCATCATCATTTGCCTGCCCTCATCCCGCGCTAAGTGTGTATATTTGCAATCACTGCTTTCATACGCACAAATTTGTATCAAAACATGGGTCGAAATTTAATAACTAATACTGTAGCGAGTAAATATAAAACTGTAACAGCGACGACTTTTTGACGTGAGAAATCTTAGTTCGTCCGTGAACATGAACGTTGGAAAGTGTTCGAAACATCGGGCAATCATAAATCAAATACAAACGCAATAAAATCCGTGAAATTCTCTATTATCTACTCTATTGTTATTTTAAGTAATTACGTCTTATATTAAATTGTTTTGTGTTTTATTTAAGAATAATATACATATACTAGCTGACCCAATATAAGTGGTCCTGATCAAATAAAATAAAAGAAAGTCTCCTTGAAATTGACAGCAGCGCCATCTACTGGACCCAAATATAAATTTAAACCATTCTAGAATCCCCTTGAAGTTTTACGTGCCTGGCCCCAATAGTTTCGTCTATACGCTTTTCACCCTCTCAAGGGTGTGATTTGCCAAAAATTCTTTGCTAGTGTTCGTGTACCCCAAGAAATACGACGGTGTAAAAAATACGTTTCTAGGCTCAGTGGTTTTGGCTGTATGCTTTTTGGTATTTTAGGGGTTGAATTTCATCCCCATGTAAATGAAATTTCCAAAACGCTTGAACGAATATTTATTTATTTATTATCAGGTACCATAATACAAAGATTCGTGGTTCTATCATCGAAAATGACGAATTTCCATACAAAATGTCATCCCCTATTTCAACCCCTTATACCCATTTTTTCGCAATAAAAAGTAGCCTATGTCCTTTCTCAAGCTTTAGTCCATGTCTGTACCAAATTGTAAGTGTATTTATTGTAAGTGTAATCTGTAAGTGGTTTTGGTGTTTTAGGGGTTGAATTTCATCCCCATGTAAGTGAAATTTCCAAAACGCTAGAACGAATATTTATTTATTATCAAGTGCCTTAAAACAAAGGTTCATGGTTCTATCATCAAAAATGACGAATTTCCATACAAAATGTCATCCCCTATTTCAACCCGTTATACCTATTTTTTCACGATTTCTTTGCTAGAGCTCGTGTACCCCAAGAAATACTACAGTGTAAAAAAATTACGTTTCTAGGCCCAGTGGTTTCGGCTGTATGCTTTTTGTCTTTTAGGGGTTGAATTTCATCCCCATATAAATGAAATTTCCAAAACGCTAGCACGAATATTTATTTATTTATTATAAAGTGCCTTAATACAAAGATTCATGGTTCTATCATCAAAAATGATGAATTTCCATACAAAATTTCATCCCCTATTTCAACCCCTTATACCTATTTTTTCGCAATAAAAAGTAGCCTATGTTCTTTCTCAAGCTTTATTCCATCTCTGTACCAAATTTCATCAAAATCGGCTCAGTGGTTTAGACGTGAAAGCGTAGCAGACAGACAGACAGACAGACAGAAAGACAGACAGAGTTACTTTCGCATTTATAATATTAGTAAGGATTAGGTGCCTTAATACAAAGATTCGTGGTTCTATCATCGAAAATGACGAATTTTCATACAAAATGTCATCCCCTATTTCAACCCCTTATACCCATTTTTTCGCGATAAAAAGTAGCCTATGTCCTTTCTCAAGCTTTAGTCCATCTCTGTACCAAATTTCATCAAAATCGGTTTAGACGTGAAAGACTATATGCTTTTCACCCCCTTAAGGGGGTGAATTTCCAAAAATCCTTTGCTAGTGCTCTTGCACCCCAAGAAATATGATGGTGTAAAAAAAAAATACGTTTCTAGGCCCAGTGGTTTCGGCTGTATGCTTTTTGGTATTTTAGGGGTTGAATTTCATCCCCATGTAAATGAAATTTCCAAAGCGCTTGAACGAATATTTATTTATTTATTATCAGGTACCATAATACAAAGATTCGTGGTTCTATCATCGAAAATGACGAATTTCCATACAAAATGTCATCCCCTATTTCAACCCCTTATACCCATTTTTTCGCAATAAAAAGTAGCCTATGTCCTTTCTCAAGCTTTAGTCCATGTCTGTACCAAATTTCATCAAAATCGGTCCAGTGGTTTAGACATGAAAGCGTAGCAGACAGACAGACAGACAGACAGACAGAGTTACTTTCGCATTTATAATATTAGTAAGGATTAGATAAACATAAAGATATAAAGAAGATAATCATTGCCATTCCGCTCCTGTCCCAATTATTTTTGTGGTACATAATATGTTTGTGTTTGTGTGGTGACGGAGTAGGAATACAGTTCACCACCAGAGAGTGTCGTAAAAGGTGAATAAGGAATATCTTTGTGCATGTAACCATTGTATAAGACGTATATCAGCTAATATGATGATGGTGATGAATATATTACATTTCCGTGTATTGACGGAGTAAGAATACTTGCTGCGTGGTGGCGGCTTTGCTGTGTGGTGGCGGCTTCGAGTACTACCAACCCTTGCTTTGCTCGTGGGTGTCGTAGAAGACTACTAAGAGCCCTAGATTGACCCGGACCAACTCCACCTAATACCATTTGGGTCAACAATTACATTCCCAAGGAGGGTTGACGTCAGGCAGGCGGCCGGTCATAAAAGTCATTGCCGAAACTTTTTGCAATATGTCAAAAAACGAACTATGGAAGAAGATGACATATTGCGTCGACCCCAAGTAATTGGGATAAGAGCAAGATGATGTTGACGGAGTAAGAATACAATTCATCACCCCCCTCTTACTTGCGGGTGTCGTAAAAGACCACTAAGGGGTATAATAAATTCAATTCAAATCATTTATTATGTATAAATCCCGCGGGTGCACTTACTTATTGTCAATTTTTACATTTTAGCTTAAAGTACTACCGGATCGAAACGAGACCGCATTGAGAAGATCCAGCAAGAAACTCAGTGGGATTGTCATATTTTTAATTTTTTCAAATTAGATTATATATAACAACATGCATATTAATAGCTCCAGTGATGCCTATCGAACCATGACATAGTTATTAAATAAAGTAAAAAATATGTGGCTGGATCAGATCCGCAAGCGGCATCCGATCACGAGTTAACCACTAGAGGGAAAAGAGAGAAAGAAAGAGGCAGAGAAAGGACTGAAATATCTATGCAAGAGATTGAAGACTCGAAATAAAACCCTATTTCAACACGTCTGACCAGCGTGGTATAGTAGGTTAATTTCGCTCCCATAGTGGACGAGGTGTATGGGCTAAGATGTTAATAGGGTCGCGGACACTCAGAAAGTACGATGGGCCCAGTCTTGGCCCAACCTTGGCCCAACTATATGCAACTCTGGGCCAAGCTTGTAGGCCAGGCTGGGCCCAGCCTTGGCAAAAGTCTGGGATGATAACGATGGGCCAGGCTTGTTTGCCCGGACTGGGCCAGGCTTGTTTGGCAGGACTGGGCCAGGCTTATTTGCCAGGACTGGGCCAGGCTTATTTGCCATCCTATTGACCCCTTCCAAATAATTAAAAAAGTGAGCGAGGACGCCTGACAGATGTGAAACATCGAAACTATTTTGTACGAGTAGAGACACGGTATCGAATATAAAGTATCGATACTGAACTCACGAATAGTATCGAAAGATAAGTAACGTACTGTTTAAAGTATCGAGTACTTTTATTTACTTTATCTTTAGGTATCGAGTACTTTTCTTTCGATACCGATACTTTTGTATTCGATATTTTAGTCAATAAGTACTTTTTGGTAGGTATCGTATCGAATAAATTATCCATTTTAAAATTGACTTTACGACTCATATTTATGGTAACGTCATTTAGTACAAACGAAATTAACCTTCTAAAACGTAGCTTGAAATAATTTGTGATTTATAAACCAGAAAGAGCGGCATCTATCGAGCAAACGACCAACTCTAAGCTACAATATATTTTTTATAGAACTCTATAATCCTGTAGTGATAATAAGACAAGCTGTTTAAAGTGAGTCAAAATCCAATTCTTAAGGAGTTGGTGACATACAAACAAATAAATACACAGCTGAAACTAATAAAAGCCTATAAAAAATGAAATGCTTTCATCCGTTCACAGACATTCTTTTCGCACGAAGAGTGTGATTTAGGAAACAGAAATGGCGGCATTTATCGAGCTAACGACCAACTCTCAGCTTCAATATATTTAATAAAGAAATTTTTAATCCTGTAATAATAATAAGACAAGCTATCTAAATAATTTTAACGTCATTGGTCCTCTTTAAATTTTCAACTTTTAAATGAAATTTGACTGTTTAAAGTGAGTCAAAATCTAAATAAATATATATACACCTGAAACTAATAAAAGCCTATAAAAAAACGGGTTTCGGAGCTGAAAGTAAACTAAATACCATACCTACTGGTATATTTATATTACTAAGTTAGAGAATTCTACATTAATTTATAAAATAAGTATTTATGCATAAAAGAACATTAGATTACGACAGGAACTAATACGATAAAACTAAGACATAAAGTATTAATAAAATATCGCGATTTTTTTCCAAAAAATTATGATTTTTATTCAGTAAACATTTATTTTCATTAATATACATTATAAGTAACAATTTACTTTGAGTTCACTAGATGGCGTTGTACAAAATTTTAAATCGCACCATGGTTTCGTTACAAAAATGTAGGTATATGCATCCAAATATTTATTTAATATATAATTATTAGGGGACCGCGAGGCGTGGCGTTAAACGCCACGCGACGATCACGGTCACCCTCGCCTATAGATGTTTCACATCAAAATTTTTTTTTTAATGCGGAGATTATTATTTTTAAATTATATTTATTTTTCTTTTATATAATTACTTTTTTTTGTAATTTTATTACCGGGACTGGGCCATACTTTATTACCAAAGGAATAGTGAGCAATGGGTGTTTAGCCGTCCCAAAAAGTCTTTTTTTTTTGTTGTGTGTGTAGCTGTTGGTCGTAGATGACCTTGACAGTTTAGCGCGGTCAATGGGTGAGCGCGGTCGGCTCTCAACCCGGTAAGTAAATTAAGCGAACATCGCCCGAGGGCTCCCCCTATGGGGAACGGACCTCGGCTAGGGGCGTCGCTGAAAGCAAAGTGGGCGTGGCCACATTTAGGTTGACTTTTACGCGGCGCGGTTTTTGATCTCTCCTTGGAGGTCGTATTTATACAATACTGATGAAATATATGTTGAATGTTTAATTACTAATGTTCCGGCACAAGGTCTTATACCATTTAGTATTCTCTACATCGCGATGTACAAAAATTATACAACGCCATCTACTGAACTATGTGAAATAAAGTTCACGGCGATGTACAATGTGAAATCTTTTTGAAAGAAACTGTATTGAATATGGCGGTGGTTTAACTGACGGTTGGAATACTGATTAGGAATAAATAATAAGAAATGTAACTTGGAAAGAAAAATGTTCACTGACACTGAATAACTAAAGCTTGATTGCCACATTGACACATGATGTAAACAAATATGGCTGGCGACTGAACGTAAAACAAAAATACTATAATGCCATCGTTAATCGTGAAATCTTTCGTACCGCTCGAGTGATCAAGTTGATTTCATATTTTTTTTTAAATAAATAATTTGACGATTACCATTTTCTTATATATTATTGTTGTATTTGATTTATTTGTTTATTTACATAATTTCCAAGAGCTTCTTTCTACCTTTGTTACGTGTGTTGTTGTTTTGTATTTGATATTAGTATATATTTCGGTGTTGGTTTGGAATATAGATTTATAATTACTTAGTGTTATTTTCGTGTTTTATTACTTTCGTATATATATATATTAATTGGTCTTCATGACGTTTGCCTTTTTCTTATTTATATTCGATATTTATTATTTATTAATGAATGAACAAAGAGTTAATGAACAAAGGATAAAAGGAAATACCTTTAATCTTTGTTCCTTTATTTGCATAATTTCCAGGGCCTTCGTTTGCGTGTGTTGTTGTTGTTATGTGTATTTACGTGTTGGTTTGCGCTGTGTGATTGCTGTAAGTTTACTATTTTCATAATAGCATTCCTTACCTTATGTTGTATGTGTCTTCTGTTGTATGTGTATTATGTTGCTATAGGTGTTCATTACTATTATTTTCATGACTAATTGTTATTTCCAGAAACTTGTGATCTATTGATTATCAATGATCACAGTTTTCTATTCAGTTACTATTTCATATGTACTTTAATTTGCAGTGTATTGTTGTATTTGATATTATTTGCATTATGTGTAAGTAATTGTGTTGTGTTTATGTTTTGTTTTGTGAGTTTGTATTTGGTGCGTGTTTCTTTATATTATGTTTGTAATTTTAGTATTGTATTGTATTTTATTGCGTTGTTTTGTATCGTATTGTATTGCTCTGTGTTGTATTATATTCTATTTATTGTATAGTATTTTATTGTTGATTGTTGGTCTGGTGTATCTATGTAAATAAATATACATGCGTTTGAATGCGTGCTCACCACGCTCAAGTGCATGTTGTATGTATATACTTATATAATTATGATTGTGCTAGTGTGTGTTAGATGTGTATTTGAGTTAAGAGTGTGTTTGTGTTATATGTCGTTTGGTAGATTGGGAGATTTAGAAATTTTATTTCAGATTTCATATTAAACGGTCAAGGCTGGGTTGCCCAGTCTTGGGTCAGGCTTGGATCTCCCTTCAACGGGTAAGGCTGGGCTACCCAGCTTTGGGCCAGGCTTGGATCACCCTTCAACGGGTACGGCAGGGCTGCCCAGCCTTGGGCCAGGCTTGGTTCACCCTTCAACGCGTAAGGCTGGGCTGCCCAGCCTTAGGCCAGGGTTGGATCCCCCTTCAACGCCCCAGGCTGGGTTACCCAGTCTTGGCCCATGCCTGGGCCAATACAGGTATACCCAACCTGTTTTCCCAGGACTGGCCAGGGTTGCCAACTTTTCTGCCGCCATAACCGGACATCAAATTTATTCTGGTCATTATGCTAAATAAAATAAAAAAACACGTCAAGTATGAATCAAAGAGGTTTATTAAGAAAAACACACATGTATTAACAGCTAGGTAAAAAAAATTAAGGTGTAGGAAAATTATTTTTTCTTAAAATTGTACTTGCATGTAATTTTCCTGGATCTGTTCTTAGAAATTCTTCAAACACTGAACAGGTTATGTTATAGTTGAACATCACTATCAATTCCGCCTTCACCATTTCGACTTTCATAGGGCGTCTACATGTTGGCCGAGTGCAGGCGAGCGATGGCGAACGCCAACGTGTGTACACCCGATTTGCCATAGTTGGCCAACCCTCGCCGTCACTCGCCTAGTTGGCCGAGTGAATACAAGCGCCAACGTGTGGACAGCTGATTTGTTTTCACTCGCCGTCACTCGCCGTCGCTCGTGATCACTTGCCTCACTTCGCCTCGGTGTCGGTTTTTGTGCACAAATCAAAGGCACTCGTCTACGCTCGGCCAATGCCGTCTACACGTTGGCCGAGTCGTCATTACACGGTTGACATCCATCGCGGTTATACGTGTTTAATGTGATATTGTCGCTCAATATAAATGATTATATGTTCAAATTTGCATCACTATTTCTAGATATGCGACGTAAATAATTAGATCCAAGTCACCCTATATGTTACCTATAGTATCAAAATGTATCTTCATCATTCATCATCATTTTAGTTAATATACGTCCTACTGTTGGGCTCGAGCCTCCTCCACAATAGGCGGCAAACTGACCTTAGTATTCCATGCTAGTCAGACAGGTTGGTATAGGCTTTTATTTCGAGGTTTCCTTCTCTTGCATATATGTTATATGCTTATTATGTATTATATCTCTTAATCGTCTTTTACGACATTCACAGACTGGTGATTTTTTTTCTTACTCCGTCACCACATGGATATATCTCACACTGTTCTATTTCTGTGAATACTCAGTATCAACCACCTTCTTTTTTTCCCACTTTACTGCGGTATACACTGAGATAATAGTTATATACGCTCATTTAATAAATAGTCGAAGCTGCAGCAACGTTAATGTCAACGTCCGTAATGTTTCAGTGCACAGTGAACACTGACCGAGGCCAACGTGTAGACCCTTCTACAAACGCTCGTCTACGTTTGCCACTCGCGTTGACGTTCGCCGCACTCGGCCGACGTAGTCGTAGACGCTAGCACTCGCCTTGTACCTATTTGCCGACGCTCGCGTTGGCCTAGGCTCGGCCAACGTCTATACGGGCTATCAGACGATTTCTTTCGTCCTGCCAAATATTTTTCATGATGCTAAATATGCGTTCTACAAACGCATTTGAAGATGGAACCGCAAATATAGTCTGAACGATTGTAAGAAGATTTGGGGCACTAGTTTTTTTTTAAAAATAAATCCACAATAAATCAGCTCTTTTTGGATTAGTTTCCAGACTCCGTTGGTTCGTGCTAGTTCTAGTACTAGGTCCAGGTTCTTCGGATTTTTGGTTGCTTTTCAGCTCCTGAACTACTTTATTCAGCAAACAAATTTCTGAGAACAGTTGGTCGCCATCAAATTTAACACCTAGCTTCTCCTAAGCGTGACTACGTCCGTGAATTCCAGCTCTTCATTCAAATTGTTAGGAGTACACAGTTCATAAAAAGAAGTGTCACTGGAATCAAACCACTTCGTCAAATATTATAATATTCGGTCATACACATTCTGCGCTTCATCTATAAACTTTATGCGAACTCCGGGTGAAAGTTTCAATAGTGATTACTGTATCCTGAATCCGTAGAATTGTTTATCTTTTCTGGTGGCGATTTCACTTCGTAAGTTTTAGAAGATCGTGTACACTTCTGTTAGTTGGACATAGTTACTTTGTATGATATTTATATACTTGGTTATGAGTCCCATTATGTTGTAGACAAAATATAAGTATATTTCTGGGAGCGACAGTTCGTTAGAAAGCTGATGAAGATTATCTCCCGCTGCCGATTCTTGAAAAAGGAAACTCCAGATCAGAGGATTGACTTCGTCTTGAACACTTTTATGACGAATGATTAAACGTCATAAGACAGCATTTTTAGTGCAATCTTAGCGGTGTTATACAAAATATGCATCTGACAATGTCCAGCCACAAGTTTTGATAGATTCAACGTATTCTTTAGGTTGACAAATACAGATTTGTTTTTACCATAGTTTACCGAACAATTATCAGCTCCATATGAAACTAACTTACTTGGGACAAGTTCAACTTTCTTGATGCACTTTATCATATTTTCGGCTATGGTAGCGGATGTCTCATCTGAATCTTCGTAAAAGTCGATGATAGAAGATGTCGTACCTTTGTCTGCACTGAAGAACCGAATTACAACAGGATATAACTTGCAGTTGCCCTTATTTGAAGCGTCGCAAGCTATCGAATACGGCGCTTGGTCTACGTCTTTTAGAACCAACGATAGTGCGTGAGGTGCGAGTACATTTGCAACGAACGCTTCGGCCTTTGTACGACCGCAATGAATTTTGGGAGCGATTTTAGAGTCTGCCAATATACGTAAAAGCTTATTTCCACATCCTTGCGATAAATAGCTATGATGATGCTTTAAACCGTGAAACGCGACTTTTTCTTCTTCTTCTGCAGAACCAATCTTAATGAAAAATTTACTCAGAAGCGTCGAATGACTGGCTGATTGGTACTTTCGAGCATGTCCCTCGGTTTGCTGATGGTGTTTAACAGCTTTCACCCCATCGTGTTTAACAGTAAATGAGGTTCTACATATTTTACAAAAAGCCGTTGTATCGTCTTCTTTGGTAAGCCACTGCGAAAAACTTTCGTCGTGAAAACAACAATACCGTTTTTTAACTTTTGGGGGAGTATCACTCATTTTGGCAGTTAATGAATCACTGTTACACGCACAGACGCACGTGGGCGTTACACAGGAATACAGAGGATATACTGAACGAAATGATGCTGCGCGGGGGTGCCCCTCCCGCGCACCGCGCCGCCCGCGGGCCCCTCGTGCCGGCAACTACGCCGCCGCGTCGCCGGCGCATTGGCAACGTGTCGCGTCCACAATAATTCTATCTGACCGGACAAATTGCGTCCGGTCGGAAGTTAGCAACCTGACCCCAATGAATCATTCTAAAACCCAACAGTCCAGTCGAAAACCGGACGGTTGGGAACCCTGGGACTGGCCCAGGCTAGGCCCCATTGTCAACTCGGGGGACCTCCTGCATGGGTCATGATGTTATATTGTCCTTGCTTTATATATGGACTTTGTAGCACCATTCGCCAACGATTAATTAATTTCGTCCACACTGCTTGAATTATCCGCTATCCAGTCCATTAACCACCCGTTTATATTCGGCATTTTGTAGGATTCTCAAATTCGCTCCATGTCCTATATTTGAAGGTATTGGACGTAAAATTCGACGGGGCCCAGTTAAAGATTCATTTGTAGACTGGGTAGGCAATTGCCCACCGCGGCAGGTCATAAACCTAATTCTTATTTAGAGACATTCGTCATGAGGCCCCAGTCTAGGAGCAAGATTGTTGGCATGGCCCCCAGCTACCTAAAATATAGCCAATGTTACTTAGCAATTATGTAACTTTTCATTGGTGAAAAAAATATGAAAATCTGTCAAATTGCCACCGCGCAGTTCTCGTTCCTGTGGGAATACTTTGATAAAGTAAAATTTACTTAAACGTGTTAGCGTAACAAAACAAACCTACTTTGGCATTTAAAATAAAAGTTAGAATTGTTTATTACACATTTTATAATAGCCAATATTTTTAGCCATATTATTGCATTTTAATATTGTAAATAAAATAAATAGTTGAACAGTGTTAAATATAAAGATTACGGATGTTTACGCGAGTACCTATTACACATTTTAAATAAAACTACGGATTTTATTGCATTTGTATTTGATTTTTGATTGGCTGACGCTTCCAATACTTAACAGCGTTCACGGTCACGGGGCGGTCTGCCCGATAAAATTCTTAAATATAGTTTCATTTAAAATATGTTATAGTGGTAGGACCACACTGTCGACAGTTATCTGTCTACAGCCGCGGGCCGGTCCGTCCGGGGTGGTACCACGCCCTCGCAGAAAATCGACGTCTAAGTAGTAGCATTTTGTTACTGCGCTTCGTTCGGTGAGTGAGAGTGCCGGAAGCCCAACTTTCTGAGGGTGTTCGCGTATGGAGGGTTTTGGTGGTGCCTTTGGTATCACTGAGCCTCAATGCACGCATTCACACTCCCTTCATTCTCTTCGCGGTAGGCAGCGGCCTTGTAAAGGTCCATGAGCAGCAGCAACACTTACCATCAGGTGTACTGTTTGCTCGTTTGCCACTGCTTGCAATAATAAAAAAAAAAAACTTACGTAAATATCAGAGTTCATTAAACATAAACTTGTCTCCTACAATTGTTCTTTTTTTCTTCTCTTAATAAAAATCCTCTGTAATTTTTTTTAGAAGGAAATCCAATCATAACATAATCCATGACTATGTAACGCCATTGCCTTAGTAATTGTAAAAAAAATAACTCCCTAACCTGTCGTACTGTAGGAATATCTCTATTGGAATTTAGGCGGATCATGAAAGCATTAACAATTTCCGAAAAAATTTCCCGAAAAGATATACCATCAAAAAACAAAATTTATAAAAAAACTAAGCCTCGCAACTGAGTTCATCTATCATAAACTTTTTATTTTTTGCAAAAATAAAAATATCGACTTCCAAACGAAATGGAGAGTTAACGAAAAGATCGTTGATGTAGATAATATAAATAAATTTTTAGACGTTTCTTGATTTTCCCTAACACCGCTTGTCCGATTTCGATAAAATTTTCATGGGACCATTTGAAAACTATATACACCCTTTCCAACAAAAAAAGAATTTTTCAAATCGGTTGGCAAGCGAAGGAGATTTGCACCAACAAACATAAAAAGAACCTCCTCTTTTATTAAAAGTCAGTTAAAAAAGGATTATCAAAATCGATTTATAATTGGCTAAATGATTGCGTAACGCACGTATTATCAGCCAATTGCCACCAAGGGCAACCATCATCACAGCTCATATATGTCCCCCTTCTAGGCTCGAGCCTTCTTCACGATAGTAGGGAAATCGACCAACTGTACCAGCCCCAGACGTATTTTTATAGGGTCTTATTTCAACATATCTTGCATAGATGTTATCTGCATATTATAATCCTTATTCGTCTTTTACAACACCTATGGGCAAGAAAGAGAGTGGTGAAATGTATTCTTACTCCATCATCAGACGGGTCACCAACAGTAAAAAGGAAAAAAAATATAATTAAAAAATACTTTCAGTTAAATGCTGTCTGTCAGGACTATTCAAACGAGTCCAACCTCGACGGTTTTATCTCGTTTAATTTAGAAGTTCCTATGGCCACCTTTCAACGCCATCTTGAGACCAGTTTCATTGTACATTATTATTATTGTTGCATTGTCATCGAAGTTACGTAAGTAAACCAAATTTCAACCTAATCTAACGACAGGAAGTGGTTCTAATTTAACTCGCAAAATTTGTCCCATACTAACAGGGCAAGTGAAATAAATAATTTAAAATTAAAAGATTCACTTCAAATAGTATTGTACACGTAGATCTAGTCATGCAAAGCAATATAAATATTATAAACATCATATTGGCGCTTTGATTTTCAAGTTTTAAATAAGTTTTCACATCAAAAGCTATAGGTATGTATGCGTGACCATATGTCTGTTGTTAATATACAGGGTGTATCAGATTATGAGGCAACTGTTCGAGTATGTTGTAGTTTAACGGTCATAGAACGTAATTACAATGTACATTACACAAAAGACAATATAACATAAAAATTATAGTGATTTAAAAAAAAATGTGTCTAAGAGTCTATGCCTTAATTGTTACGTATAATGTGGGCATGTACAGACAGAATACATGTAGGTAGGTAAAGTTTCGACAGTATAATTTCATTCATTCATACCTAGAATTGCGCAAACGCTTCAATGACAGCGTAGGTGTAAAGGCGAGCCGTCAACGGTCATAGGCCGATCAACTGTTTTAAAGCGAAGTTTGTCTTGCTTATGCGAACGTAATCATTGATTTATTCCATTTCTAAATAATATATATATTACCTATATATTTCAATCAGATTTACACGAAAAAGCGAAGACAAAATTGAAAATTTTCATTAAAGATATCGATATTTTTCGTTAATTTTTTTTTCATGGGTTCCTACCACCATTGCCTAGCTCCTTTTTAACCAGTTGTCCTATATCCTGATACAGTTTGTATATTGTTTATTTGTCTACCCGCCTACGTCTTATGTGGAATGAATCATTCGCTGTACTCTATTAGGTTGCCAGCATAAAACTTGCCATTGTATTAATGGGCAGTTTTCGTTATTGCTGTTTTTGGTAAATGATACTGTCGCTCATTGATCTTTGCTAAGCCGCTGCCTACCGTAAAAAATGGTGAAGGGAGTGTCAATGTGTGCTATGAGGTTCGGTGAAATAGGTGTCATTAAAATCCACTATATATTATACACTATTAGAAAGTTAAGCGACCTTTCTTGCTCACCAAACGAAGTGCAGTAAAAAATTACTACTACTTTGACGACAATTTGCTGCTGTGTGGTACTCGAGTGGACCGTCCCGCGGCTGTAGTCAGACGACAATGTGGTCTTACCACATAAATAATCTATTTGATATCCGTTCCAATTATCTTAACAATTGGACTAGTGTGAGTATTACACATGGTAAACGTTCAACACCCCATATATGTAGATAAAATGTTCCGATTTAATATCGGTACAATTTACCTAAACTAAAATTATATTAAGTCACTTTTCACGTGGTAGAATATTTATAAGTCTGACCAACGCAGACGTGTGTGGGTCACTCACATCTCACGGGGGTCGGGAGCGCCCGTCTAAATTCTCTGTCCCGAGCCGTCGACTTTCTTAAGCTTCCTCTACACGTCATGTCCGCAGACGACAAGAAATTGGTTCTAGTGGCCAGCTCAATGACCATAGGAGAGGATACGGTAGGTTTTGAGGCCGCATATCGTTCTTCCGTTGCTTCGTATGGATTGGACGATATGTGTTTGACTATATAATTAATCTAACTCGATCTCAGAACAGTTGTCACCACTAACTTATAGTGTTTGTTTGGCGAGTGGATCTATTTCTTCATTTTCTATTAAATCTAAATGCGATGGGTTCCACTGGAGATCCATCTATTTGTTTCAGGAATTTGTTTTAAAATTGACACCAATATTTTATAGGCAATTGGTATACATCGCCCAAGAGAGGTGCAACGAGCCAAATATTGCAGTTAATTTATGGAATCAGTTAAAATAACTAAGTAATTAATATAAGACAACATTTCCGCTATGGCAATCAATTTAACATGTATAACTGAAATGTTAGAATCTATTTTAACTCTAATATTGCATCTAAAATAAAGGTTAAAAAGTCTGCATCGGTCAAGATCTTATAATAATAAAAAATGACATTTTAATTAAATTAGAGGTAATCTAAAATAGTTCTAGATGATTCAACCTATATTTGGCACGATAACGTTGTTGTTTATATTAAAATCTATATAGATAACTAGCTGACCCAACAGACGTTGTTCTGTTCAAATAAAGCGCCACCTACCGGGTCCAATTGTGAATCTAAACCATTCTCGAATCTCATTGAGCACACACAAATTACTTAAATTACTTAAATCCAGTCAACAGATATCGCCATCTGTTAGAATCTTTTGGAGTTAACAGATAATTGTGACTGTCAATTAATTATGGACTAATAATTTGTAATAAAATAAAATTGCGACTATAATTAAAGATCTAAGCTATCCTATTTCTCAAGTTGGACCAGACTGCTCACGGTGTGCCAATTTAATTTAAAATCGGTTAAGTAGTTTAGGAATCCATCGCGGACAAACATCGTGACAGGAGATTTATATATATTAAGATTTCTACATATAGGTACCTTTTTTTAAAAACAGAGTAATTGCCCTTTGTGAAAGATACTGATAAACCTAACTTGTTTAACACAGTATTAAAAGCCCAAATATCAAACGCATTAACCATCCTCAAAACGCATTAACCATCCTCAATATAGTATATCACCTTCTCTTAAGCGTCACCTAAAATTTACGTATAGTAGAAAACCTACACCATACAGATAAAGTAATAATAAATAAAAAAATCATAAGTGATAATGGTAATTTTAATTGCTAGATTGGCAACACTATCGACGTGGGACGTGTCTACATACACCGCGCGTAAATTATGCTTGCAATTTTTATAAGCGATAAGTATTAAGTACTTCGCCAGTGTGGCTTATATAAAACGGACGTATGCACACGTATTTATATAAATCTGGGCTCATAAATTTATTATACATGTAATTGACAACATTAACAATTAGTGGTAGGACCACACTGTCGACAGTTATCTGTCTACAGCCGCGGGCCGGTCCGTCCGGGGCAGTACCATGCTCTCGCAGAAAATTAACGTCTGAGCAGTAGCAATTTGTTACTGTGCTTCGTTCGGTGAGCGAGAGAACCGGAAGCCCAACTTTCTGAGGGTGTTTGCGTGTGGAGGGTTTTGGTGGTGCCTTTGGTATCACATAGCCTCAATGCACGCATTCACACTCCCTTCACTTTCTTTGCGGTAGGCAGCGCCTTGTAAAGGTCCATGAGCGGCAGCAACACTTACCATCAGGTGTACTGTTTGCTCGTTTGCCACCCCTTGCAATAAAAAAAAAAAAAAAAAAAAGACTATAGTTTTTGGCGGCAAATAAACTAACAGGTATTTACACAGATTTATTATTTTATATTATCTACTAACTGGCACGACGAACTTCGTACCGCCTAACAGTCGATCCTATATTTTTTTTATTTTTTAATACTTACTTATACTGCAATTCGGGACGCCGAGTCAGCTATTAAGATAAAAAAAGAAACATCTCCACTAACACTTGAACTTTATGGTATGGTATTAAAGTTTAAATTGACTTTTAAGTAGTTTTGGAGTATAGAATAGTGTTGTTTTTAGTACTAGGTGATTATTGTTTTTTTTTTCTTTGTGTAAGAACCATCCTTGTAGGTACTTCAAGGAATATTCTAAAAAAAGATTTAACGCAATTAGTTCATCAGTTTTTGAGATTTGCGCTTGGCAACACATTCGGCGAATCATTTTACAAGCTTTTATTTAGTTTCACCTGTCCCGTTGTCTGTAATAAAATCTTGCAAGTTAAATTTGAGCCACTTCCCGGTTTCCGATTGAGCTAAAATTTTGCATGTTTTTTTTTTTTTTTTTTATTGCCAACGGTGACAAACGAGCAAGAGGCACACCTGATGGTAAGTGATGCATGGCACATGGACCTTTGCAATAGCAGAGGCACAGCCAGGCCTTTGCCTACCGTGAAGAAAATACTCTTCTTAAACTGTTACGGTACAAAACTTGCGGCTTACTACAAACACTTAAAGCCACTCCTGGTTCGCGGTCATATGGTGCTCCCTACGGGTATAATGGAACAACTGTATGCCGGCTACATGGTATCCCCCATGGCCCAAATAGAAAACTAAAAAATCAGGGCGGCGTTTAACATGTTAAGATACCGACCTACCATGCCAGTGTGGCAGGTTCGAATCCCACGCAGAATAACGCTTTTTGTGACTCACAAATTGTTATTCTGAGTTTGGATGTAATTTGTGTCCGTTTAATTTTATGAAATAACAAAAGAAAGAAGGAAGTCAAGAAATAAATAACGAAGGAATGGAGGAAAGAAAGAAGGAATAAAAGCTTTTACTGCCGGGCAGAACTATCGATTCGAATCTTTACTGCCAACACCTTGGATGGATGAAGTGGCGACAGGTCTCGGGAACAATTTGCGATGCACGGATGCCCCTTAAACTTAAGGGGAAAATATATAAGAGTGTCGTCAGACCTGTTGCTATGTATGGATCTGAATGTTGGGCATTGAAAAAGATGGATGAGAGAAGAGTGCATGCCACAGAGATGCGAATGCTAAGATGGATGTGTGGGGTCACAAGGTTAGATAAGATAAGACATGAGTATATTAAGGGAAGCCTGAAAGTGGCACCAGTGATAGAGAAGATTAGGAGCGCGAGGTTGTCATGGTATGGACATGTCATGAGGAGGGATGAAAGCCATGTGACAAGGAGGGTTATCGATATGAATGAGGGTGGACGAAAGAAGCGTGGGCGACCCAAAAAGAGATGGATGGATTGTGTGAATGAGGACATGAGTATGAAAAGGGTGAGTGTAGATATGACGGCCGATGGGAGGTTATACAAGGTAAGTACATGTTGTGCCGACCCCACTTAGCGTGGGATAAAGGCAGCCAAATGATGACTGTTAACACCTAATCAGATTAAAGCAAGAAATTGAGAGAAAACGATCGAAGTAAATCAACAGAAGGAGTCAAATACATTTTTAGTAATTCAGAAAAAATTAAGAGTTTGGCAAGGTGTTCATGTGTCCGACATATAGACTGACTGACCTAGTACCTTCAGATTGCCACCTGTTTCATTTTCTTCAGAAATCTTTAGACAGTATCAGGTTAACATCAAGAGAGGATTTTTCGTTTTCTTTAAAGTTTATTCACATTTAATTACAATATAATTATATGTGTGTCATTTTGTTCGGTTACTGCCTGCCATCTTGTAGGTAGTGCAGAGTAGCAAATGGTATTGGTCATGCTCACTGAAGGGTCTGCTAGCGGTAGCTATGAGGAGCGGGTCACTCCCTTCCCTCCGTTATGGTTGATGGGAGTGATGGCTACTCTAGTAGTTAACTCGTGATCGGGTGCCGCTTGTGGAACCTGGTCCAACCATAATTTTCGCATTACATTTGTCATTATTATTATATTTGTGAATTATATTATATAATATTTGGAATGGCATTACACTGGAACTATTAATAGGCATGTTGTAAGATGTAATTTTATTTGCGACTGGGGCGGCGTAGGCGCAACTGTCTGCGCCTCATGCCGCCCTAGCCGAGGCCGCGGGTGACGTGACCGGGGATTAGTCCGTCACCCGCCGAAAGGCCGACCGCGCGAGGAAAGACCGACGTTCTCCCCGAGGGGGGGACGTCGGTCGATGGGAGGGTACCCCAATTAGGGGTATTCCGTCGGGCCGACCACTGACGACAAGTTAACGCTGCTCCAGTGGTCGCCAACGACGAAGGCGACGTGGTTTTTGGGTGGGTCGCGGGAGTTGCGTGCTTAAGCCCCTCTGTCGCCCCGGACGGAGTGGTGCAGAGGCGCGCCGACCGCAACCCACCCACAAAAAAAAAAAAAAAAGATGTAATTTTATTTAAATGAAATTAGAAAAATAAATAAAAAATAGGCAATCCCGCTGAGTTTCTTGCCGGATCTTCTCAGTGCGGTCGCGTTCCGATCCGGCGGTAATTATAATTTTAAGAAAAATGTAAAATAAATGACAATATGTAAATGCCCCCGAGGTGTTTATACATAATAAATTATTTGAATTTGAGTTTGAGTGACATGATTCTATTGCTGTAGAAATCTTGAAGCTTCTGATCAAAACACTGAAAAGTAGTTTTGGATATTCTCTGTTTTGATGTGAAACATCTATAGGCGAGGGTGAACCTGATCGTTGGAGGGCCGTATGTTGTTTTAGAATTCTGAACGACGCCATCTAGTGAGGTCAAAATAAATTATTAACCTAAACACATACCTATAGTGTATACTAAATTGAATAAAAATCATCATTTTCTCAAAAAAAAGTCGTTATATTTTTTATTCTTTATGCCATATTGGTTGCTATCGTAATGTGTTCTTTTACAAATGTGAGATATCAGTGAACCAATTTGGAGTTAAGGCGGACCAGCAACTACACACAATTTTTGCACTGCGTATACTGTGTGAAGAATATAGACGCTTTAAAAAAAGAAAAGGTGCAAATTTTTTGCAAATTTTTATATTGATATCGATTGAATATCGATATATTGAAAAGTTTTATGATCGTATTTCCCGTAAGGTTTTATGGTGGGCATTGGAAAAGAAAGGTATGCCAAATAAATATATAAGTCTTGTGCGCGCATTATACTCATCAACTTATGCATCTGTTCAGACGGCGGTTGGTCTTACCGATAAGTTTATTGTGTTAGAAGGTTTACGTCATTAATCACCTATAAGCTTTTATCTATTCTATTTGGTTTTGGATGTCTTGACATCGCAAATTCAGGAAAAGACCACTTTGCAGACTATAATCACCATTGGCAAAATACTTTTCTATGGCGAAAACTCTCTGCAAGATAATTTCACGAAATGGAAGGAGAAACTAGAGGGAATTGGCTTAACAATCGATAGAACAAAAATCAAATACATGTTTTGTAAGTTTAATGAGCAACTAGCAAAGCAAGCCTCTCCTATAAATATCGACAATATAGAACTTGAAAACTTCTCAGATTTTTCTTACCTTGGATCGATAGTGCAAAGTGATTTGCTCATTGATCGTGAAATATCTCAGCGAATTAAACTGATGTCTATTAAATGGCGTGAGCATGTGGATTTACTTTGCAATCCTCAAATAACCCATGAATTTAAAGGAAAAATTTATAGTTTCTTTATTAGGCCTATTTTAATGGATAAATCAGAATGGTTTGTATTATTAGATGAAACAATTTCGGATATAAGAAAAGACTTGCATATAAAGTATGACATAATAGAACAAATTAATGGTAATCGTCAGCTATTTTTCAGTGAAGTGACAGAAATGGAGAAATATACAGCACTATCACAGTTGACAGATGCAATTAACAAACCAGGAAGGATGGCGTTCAGCTGGGCTCATTGGATAAGACGTTACCTACCTAAGTAACAGAATAAAAAGGGAGAAATTGCATTATTTGATAAATAAATGACCTGAAAGCTCAAATTTAAGAAATCATGATGTGTGTATACACAGCCAAATGCTGCAACTGTAAAAATTAATTAAAGGCTTTACAAGCATACAAGTAACGGGCACAAATTACATCCAGACTCTGAAAAAAGAAATTGTTATCCTGAGTGGTATTCAAACCTGCAACACTGGCATGATAGGTCGACATCTTAACCATTAGGCCATCTTGCATTCGTTGCTGGCCATCGGCAAGTAAATGAATTTATTATCATCATCATCTCAGCTCACGTAATCTACACTATTGGACGCGGATATGCGGCGCAATGGGAGGGCAATTAACCTACTATACGCTATATGCTTACAAGTCTGACCAACGCAGACGTGTGTGAGTCACTTACATTTCACGGGGGTCGGGAGCGCCCGCCTAATTTCTCTGTCCCGAGCCGTCGACTTTCTTAAGCCTCCTCTACACGTCACCAGATGCGTCCGCAGACGTCGACAGATGCATCCGCCGATGGATCTCTGTGAGCTGTCCACGCGTCTGTAGTGATTCTTGACTGACGCAATACGTACGCACGCGAAATGGATATTGAGACCGTAGCTGTTGCAGCTACTTATTTATTTAGCACCTCTAAGTATTATTTATGTGTCTATCGCAGTAGTTATTAAAAAAAAATGGAGTAGAGAAAGGTGGTGGACGCTGTAACCAGCATACATAGAAACCGAATAATGTGGCAAAATCTTTTCCATAATGTATTTATTGCAATTTTTTTTAACACAACCTGGACGGCATTTTTTATTTGCAGGAATAGCGTGGAAAACCAGTTTTTAGAACTATATGCAGAGCTATCTGGAGAACTTGATAATTTTGTTCGAATTTCTGCTTGATATAGCTACAGGAATTTGAATGTTTCGTCAGTGCTCTTGTTAGCCATTTTAACGAGCAAGTAAAAAAGAAAGAACGGCAAAATACTGCAGAAATTACGCGTGCATTCTCATTCACTTCCCTATGAACATTAATCCGTCGTCAGACGTGTGGACTGATCGCTCGCTAGCGCCGAGCGGTGGCGCTGAAACACTTTGATCCGTGCTACAAAAGCCGACAACAAACAGATTAGTACCGAATGTATCTGCCGACGTCAAATACCTACCACAGATGAGCAAATCATCCCCTCTACACGTCGGTGGACGTGTCCGCCGATGAAATCTGCAGATGAATCTGTCTACGTGTAGAAGAGGCATTAGTGAACTCCGTGATAAGCCGCATCATGTCTGCTGTCGGGTCTGCCCTTGAGGTGAATGTTGCCGTTACTTGCGGAATACCATATTATGGACCCTATCTGCGATGTCAGCGAGCTCGGTGTGTTACAAGAAAATGTATAATTATCTACCAGATACAGAAATTAGTTTTTATAGTCCATAAAATATAGCTTGATCTCTGTGACAGTTGTTCCTAGTTCTGGTTTTTTATCGATATAACTCTTTATTTTAATAATTGCGATTTTCTATTATAATTAAAATACAATCAATGAAAATATTATTGAATTTATTTCAAACAAAAAGTGTTTTTTGGACTGTTTTAATTATTCAAAAGGAGTACAGTCAAGGTCTAACTCACTATTATCGTCATCACTGGAGCGTTCCTGCTAGAATATTTATCATTTTTGCCAAATAGGGACAGTCGTTAGATCAATCAATCAATTACGGCTGTTTTATAAATAAATATGTCTAGTTTATTGATAATAATGCGCATATAATATTATCATCTACTCTGAGACGAAAAGTAGTTTTTTAATGTTAATTAATTCAATTTATGTATTTTATAATGTAACTGTCTGTTTTAATGGTAAAAAATATGTTGAAAGTTTTATATAGGTACTGCATTGGGTTCCTTTCTTTTATGAATAATTTAATTTATTTCGGACAAGTAACACCCATAGAAGGTTAGTAAATACAATCTTAAAAATTATGTTATACAATATATAATATATATATTATACAATGTATAATATTTATTTGGCAACGAGTATAGTGTTCGTCTGCCATCGACGAACAATATTATAAATAATAGGCGACTCGTACCTTCTCGCTATTGTCCTCAGTATGGCTCCAACGGCTGGCCCGCACCCTGCAGAGCAGGGAGGCAGGTTTCTGCCGTAAAATGACATGGAAACCGTCAACGTGAGCGTGCGAGTACATGTTTGATGCACTGCAGAAACGAGGCAACCCCATCAACATCCTGAACCCATCATTATATTGAACCAGTAGGGCACTGATGGCACGCTGCGCATAGTTAGTCCACAGACTGCACGTGTAGAACACTTGACAATATGCTTTAAACAGTGTTATTTTAACTTGTTCGCTACAACGCGTAAATCTGCGGGCCAACATGTTAAATCGCATCGCCAGCACCCTACGCTCCCTCTCAATGTCAGCCTGATCCCCAAGGTTATCGGTGACGTAATGTCCTAGATATTTAAATTGATAGACCCGTTTCAATCTATTACCGTTTAATTTAATCTCGGGTACTATATCTGAACATCTTCCATTATCCGCCTTAAAGACCAGGAGCTCGTTTTTCCTTGTATTATAAACCAGCCATGTGTTTGAGCATAAAGCTCACAACACCCAAGCAATTCCCTCATTGCCCTAACCGTTGGGCTCAGCAGCACCATATCGTCAGCATAGCTGCTGTTGTTAACACTAGTATCGTCAATGCGACATCAGACTCTCTTACTGCTACGCCCAACGATTAGGTCATTTATATAAAGATTGAAAAGCTTAGGTGATGTGATCCCGCCCTGCCCTACACCACAGTCTAGTCTATATGAGTCAGAAAGCTTATCGGCCCATCTGACTCTATTCGTTTTCCTTGTTTTATTCTGGTACCAATACTGGAGTATTTGCAGTAGTTCTACAGGCACTTGTCCCTAAGCTTCTCCAACATGATATCATATGACACCAGGTCAAAAGCTCGGGAAAGATCAAGGAGACAAGCATACACAGGAGTACGATGCTTCGTGTAATATTGCACGGTATGCTTAAGGCTAATAATCGCGGTTTCAGTGATGAGCTCGTTACAAAATCCGAACTGTGCGTCATGTAAATTTAATAACTTATTTAATCGCGCATCCAACAGACTGTCTAGTACCTTTGCGATTATAGTAGCTAATGAGATGGGTCGGTAATTGCACTTATCAGCCACATCACCGGTTCTATCTTTAACAATGGGCACAACAATTGTTTGCATGAGATCGCACAGGAAGAACGAATGACACAATCAATAAAACATAGCCAGCACTCTTGACATATGAGGGCCAGCATGTTGCAGATGCTCGATGCTTAGGCCGTCGTGACCGGGAGAGTTTCTTATAGTCATTTTCTTAATTATATTTGACACTTGCTCAATTGAAAAACGCACTAAATCGGTATCACGACAGCGTGTACCATCGACCACATGCAATGATGGGCCCAACGGTGACTGCATTTTAAAGTGATTAACAAACATGTTGGCAATGTCGCCTGGCTGTTCAACACCCCCTACACAAACAGGAAGGCCAGGATTAACATCAAATTTTATGGTAGCCTGCCAGAACTTCTGAAAGTTATTAGCTTTGCGGTGAGAGGCTAAGATGTCTAGCTTAATTTGTTCTTCATTGTTCTGGCACCATTTTAATTTGCTTCTAAATATTTTGCGCGTGAGACACATTTCGTCATATATGTTACCAGAGGTTGGTTTATTACTTGCAATCCACATGTGATATTTAAACATGGTCCTCGCGTGGGATTCCTTTACATGTTTATTCCACCCGATAACACGGCCATCATGCCTACCTTTTCGAACCACCACATAACTTTGAATGGCAGCGTTTTCTAGAATTGATACAGTATTGGCATACATTTTATCAAGAATCTTCCTATGTTCCACACTAGTGCAATGTTTAGTGGCACGTTGGTCAAGCTCCTTAGGGTACTCGATCAACTTTAATTCTTTACTACAAAGATCATAATACCCTTTTATATGACTGCTGTCCCTTTCTCCTCAAATAATTTTATTGCAAGATATTTTAGAGTTAAATAACTTCGATTCAATTTTATCTAAGCTACATTCTATATATATATATATATATATATATATATATATATATATATATATATATGTGTGGGCAAATGATCAATTTAAAAAACCTAACAATATAGCATATGTCGGCGTTGCGCCAGGAATATTGATGTCGATAGTAAAACAATCACTATGTAGTCACTGTATTTATTACAAGTTATAGCCGGAGAAGTGAGTGAAGTAAAACTGTCCTCTATTCTAATCTTACAATGTTTTTATAACCTCCGCTTTACAATGAAACGGTCTAGTCTTAGTACTACTTTTTACAACCAACAAATAAAACAACTATTTTTACCTATCGGAATATAGCTAAATAATAATGATAAATATTCTAATGCATTTAACATAATTCCAAATAGTCAATTTTAAACAATTTACATTAATGTAATTAAGGGAAATATTGTTCTCATATTTTGTTCAACAGATGGCGCTCTAACTAGAAATAAATTGCAATCTTTATTGTATAAAAACAACTAAATATGGTTATAAATAATTACATTAATTCTAATCGATTTTAATTTGATCAATTATATAAATATTTAAACAATTAAATCAAAGATTTCTAGAAATACATTCAAAAAGTGTCGTAAATATCATAGCGTGGTAAATAGCAATGTTGTTACTACAAATAATTATTTAAATATTAGTAGCAAATATTTCAAACATGTTTTTATCTATGATTGATAACACATACATGAACAATTTACAAATATTGCCGATAGAGGGCGATATGCGCCCATACGGCAATACTGACTCCAGCGTGTCCCTTGCGCTGTTAAGGCGTCACCCATTAAGGGATCTAGCCAACCATAAGGCATCACCCATCCTGGGATCTAGCCAACTATAAGACATCACCACCACGGGATCTAGCCAACCATAAGGCATCACCACCACGGGATCTAGCCAACCATAAGGCATCACCACCACGGGATCTAGCCAACCATAAGGCATCACCCATCCTGCGATCTAGCCAACCACAAGACCAGGTTTAAGAATACGCATGGTGGCCAGCCAGCGCTTTAGGAAGAATGTTTTGGATAGGAAAAATAAAAAGCATTTGTTCAAATTCAAAATTAATAATCTCCCATAAGGCATTGCTGTGATCAAAAAAAAAAAATCAGTCTTTGCAACAGGCGCTGGTCATAAAAAGTCATGGCTAGCGATACTTACACCACATCCGCGGAGATAATGATGCTCAACATGTATATTAGGCAATACCTCCTAAAGTGCCATGAGACCCTCGAAGAGAGTGCGTCGATCGTGACGATGCACGAGAACAAAATTGTCAAAAAATACATTTATTTTGGCTCTACCTTTGTCAAAACAATTAACTCGAAAAAATCGCTCATCCATCCTCATCGTACAGACGTTAAATCTTTTCTTCGTTCATCGTAATTTACCTGCAAAATCTTAATAAGCGGCGGTCAATATTTTGCCAAACAATACTCCCAGTAATATTGCAGTTTACAGCCAACTGGAAATCGCAAATAGCACTGTGGCATGGTTTATCAAGCTCAAGTACAGACATTAATATCTTTGATAATTTTCACAATTCGTACCACTTGAACATTTGCTCTACTATTTCCCTTAGCTACAAGGCCTATAAGGTATATTCAATACAGCATTTATTCACTATTATAAGACGAGAGGAGTTGCAAATATAGTTACAACTTCACGAAAAGACCTCATAGTCGATTGTGACTTGCGATCGTTAGTGTTAAAGTACTATAAAGACGCCATGTATGCGGGCTGTAATATCAACGCATACAGTATGAAAATTATATTGCAATTTTATAGATTGGGTGTAAAGTCAATTGTTTTACGCCCGATTTCGACTTTACAAATGTTAGCTAACACGATTTTTCACGAATTTTCTAACATATTCGGGTACCAATATTGTTCGCCGATTTTAGCCAGTACTTTTTCGCAACCAAATACTACAGTGTATTATGGTAGCCTGCAATACAGGAATAATCCTTACATTGCGGTTGATTTCATAAACACCTACTTAATGGCAATGAATTACATCCAGACTCCGACCAACAATGTGTTGATCGCACAAAATGTTGTACCGCGCGGGATTCGAACCCGCGACATTTGCACGGTATCTCAACCATTAGGTCATCTATGTAGTACAGTGTGATAGTGATAAATAAGATTCTAATTACGTTGAACGATATACAAATAGATAAAAAACCTCGAACTCACTGTTCGAGGTTTTTTATCTATTTGAACATTATGTCTCAGCAATATCTTGTAAAATGACATAAGTATCGACTACTGTCCAAGTCAATCTCCTTTAGTGAAGCATCACCCTTCTGCCCTACAAGCAGCCAATTATGGTCAGGAGTGGATGAATTTACGACGAGGTAATAAACAATTATTTCGTTTTGGAGCATATGGTTTACTCAACACAGATTAAGGCTAAAATAATCTGTATTAACTAAGTAGCCACCCTTTCGATATTCTACTTTAAACTAAAAATTTTAAAGAAATGCTACCAGTTATGCACTCCTGGAGTATGCTCTTTCTGCCTTGTTTTGAAACCTTAAGTGAACTATAATCGGTTACAACATGATTAGTTACCACTTTAAATAATTGACCACCTAAGTGACGGAAATGCTTAATAGCCGAACGGACGGAAATGCTTAATAATGTTTTAATAATTAATTTATAATGTTTTATTACGAATTTTAATTAGAATTTAAGAAAAAAAATTTAATTGATGATGAAATGTTAGGAAGATATATGTAGAAAATGATTCAACTTACGCAAATTAAAGTAGAAAGGATGGTTATATAGAAAAATGGATGCACTTACCTCGGAAATGTTACTGCAGCTAATCGCTGGCGAGTTCCTGAAGGATAAGCTCGTTCCGTTATGATTTAGCTTCGTGAAAACCGTTCGGCAAATCTGCGCCATCCTAAATGTAAGGCTGCCGTGCCTTCTTCTAAGCCAGCGGTGGAGATATGGCGCGACCGCCTCCACAGTCCCCCGCCCTGCTACGGGAGACTCTAGATCTTCCCTCCACCGCCGGATTACTTCCCTTCGGGCCACTTCCTGGGCTCTGCCCGGTCCCCTTATGGACACTTGTGATGACCGACCTAACTAACTATCCATTCAGTGCACACGTCCGACCTGTACGAGTGCCAAACCCTATCTGCAGACCTTACTATAGTAAGGTCTGCAGATAGGGTTTGGCACTCGTATATATATACCATGCTGGTCAGACAGGTTGTATAGGGTTTTATTTCGAGTTTTCCTTCCCTTACATAGATGTTATATCCTTTTGTCGTTTTTTACGATATCCACGGCAAGATCGGAAGTGGCGATTTGTATTCTTACTCCGTCACCACACGAAAATTTAAAATCAAACATTTAATATGTTTGATTTTAAACCCAAAAATACCAACTGTTCATAGTTTTAAGTTTCTTAACTTCTGTCGACAGTCCTCAAGACTGCTTTTATATTTGTTTCCTTCTCGCTTATGCTCAAACGCAGCAGTGCCATCTATATGAACTAAAATGATGATGATGACACGGCGTCTCCCTATCGAGCCCGTATTGAAACGTATGAGTGAGGTATTTTAAAGCATTAAATTCACTTAGATCATTTGGTCTAGTATTTCTGTATTTTATTTAGTATTTCTATAGATATTGACCTAATATACAACACTGATCACACGAGTTATTATAGGGTTTTATATTGAGTTTTCTTCTGTTTTAAAGATGTTATTTGTGTATTATTTTCCATAGTTGTCTTTGACGACATCCATAATCAAGAGAGAGGATGGTAAATTGTAGTCTTACTTCATCACCACGAGGAAGGTATTATTATTTTTAAATTTAAATTATTAATTTCATATAAATATATATATTCTTTTAGTAACATACTCTCGAAAAAGGGTCCTTCATTTTTCTATAGATGGAGTATTTCAATTCCATAACAAAATGACTAACAACTAGTCAAAATAATGTGATTTATTTATCTCTATGTTACGTGTATGATAATATACTTAAAGTATTTAAAATATAACTGCGTTAACATTATAAATTATGCCTAATTATAGGATCCTTGGCGTCGACATATCCAGCCAAATCCTGTTTGAACATCATTTGGAACTTCAAGACAAATTGGCGAAGGCTGGGTGTCCTGAATAAAGCGGTGATTTATCCAACCTCATGCCGAGAGAACAACTTATCTTGTACAAATCACAGACATCTTTCACACGTGAAGCCAATCAAAACGACCACTATTTTCCAAGACTTGTTCGGGTTATATTAACCAAAGCTTGATATTTTTTTTAATTTGGATTTATGTTTGAGTTCTAAATAGGACTCACCAAAGTTTTAATTGTTAAATTTGAATTTATGGTTTTCAACGTTGTAATTATTTGATATCAGTTTGTATAATTCTTGATATTTATATTAATACTTTTAATACCGAAATGAAAACGGATCTAATTTAAACTGTACAAATAGATTTGTTGAAGCTAGATCACGACTTAGACAACATTGTCCTTTGCCACCAAATTGACTGTTAGTTTTAATAATGTAAATAAATAACTTCACTACTGTAAAAATAAAAATATTTTCCTATTTGTATATTAACCGCTTGGTGGTTGTGATTGTCATCAACTTATACGGTGCACTTGGATTCGGGACTACCATACCAATTTTTACTAAATCTTAATTCGCAATATGAATAGTAATATTAGAATAATTAGTGATGGAGATATATCATACCCCAAAAACAAGGTACAGAGTCAAATACAATCAAAATCTATGACGAACAAGTCAGAGTCACCGAAGCAGGAGCAAAATAATGACGAAAATCAGGGACTTGATGTCCCTGATTTTCGTTCTGTTGTTATTAAGATTTGCTACTTGGAATACAGGTACGTTGAATAATAAATCAACGCAAATATTAGAAGTACTAAGCACACGAAATATAAATATTATATTTTTACAAGATACGAAAATGACTGGTAAAGGTTATATTGATATGGGAGAGTATACACACTACTACTGTAGTATCGCAAAAACAGCAGAGGATCAGACAAAATATTATGGAGTTGGAGTGCTTTTGCATAAGAGTCTGAATAAAAAAATATCAGTTATGAAGGTCGATTACATAAATGATAGGTTAATACACTTACAGCTTCGGATTAAGAGTAGCAATGTGATATTAAATATTTCAAGTTTGTATGCTCCACAGCCGGGTTGTAAAGAAAAAACTAAAACAGAATTTTGGTACCAGTTTGATAAACTGATGATGAGTATACCAGACGAACAGCAGATAATATTTGGAGGTGATTTCAACGCCCATGTAGGCACGAGCAACGAGGGTTGTGAAACGGAGCATGGAGGTTGGGGGTATGGGTCAAATGACACCGAGGGAGAATTTTTTTTAAATGTTGCCTCAATGTATAATTTGTCTATAGTAAACACCTTTTTTAAAAAGGCACCACAAGACCTCATTACGTATAGTAGTGGTAAGAAACAGAAACAGATTGATTATTTCCTTACTAGGAGTTCACAAATTAATTTCGCTAAAAAATGCGAAGTACTCCCAGACCTGAATCTAAAACTGCAACATAAGCTTTTGTTATTAGAAATAGAAGTCAACATTCTGACCGAGAAGATGAAGCACCCGAAATAAATTGGTCTATGTTAAAGGAAGCAGATTATACAGATAAAATTAAAGTATAAGGAAAAGATATGGGTGGTAAAACGTTAATAAGGTTAATGTTAATTAATGAGGGTTGGTCTGCAATGATCAAATGTACAACTAGTATCTGTAGAGACTTTACGATTGATATTAAAATTGCAGATAGAGACATGCAAGACACACTTAAGGAAAAAAGCTGAGTTGGATGGTTAGATATTACCTGGGCTACCTCGAAATTCCGAGTTATAGATACAATTAATAAGAAAGGAATAAAAAAGAATTAGGTTAGTTGGTAATAAATTATCTATTGTTGCTATAACTAACGAAATGAATATGTCTACTGTTACATTGTCAGCTATTGTAGAAATACAGGAACGCCGGCGTTATCTTCACTGTGGCAGGGATATTCTGTCTAATACACCTCGCTGATCAGACGTATTACAGATGCCTATATAGGGTTTTAGGTCTAGTTTTCCTCCTTTTGCATCTACCGCGTATATCTTATGCTATATCCACATAACATATCACTTAGTCGTATTTTACGACACACAAGAATTACCACATGGAAACTAAGTAACTTTATTTGCACACATTATCTGCACCCAGTTGTTTATGTGTCTCATGTTATAAATTAAGTTACGTTAAGTTTTACATTATGTTTTTTTAGTATGTTGACATAATTAAATATATAAACGGTTTCTCCTCAATACTGAATATCGGATCTTCTCAGTAGCAGTCACGTTCCGACCCGGTGCTAGTTTATTTTTTTAAATAATTTAATTTTGTTAACTTGACAATATGTAAGTGCTCTCTCGGACTTATCCATAATAATGATTTGAATTATAATTACTCAATCAATGATTATTTTAATGATAAATTAAATTGACTACCATGTAATGCTTTATTCATCATCATCATCATCATTTCAACCTATTGCCGTCCACTGTTGGACGTAGGCCTCCCTCATGTTACTGTTGGATATAATATAAATTTATAATGTAGTAGTTCATGTCTTTGTAAACGCTTTGTTACAAACGGCCTTCATAAATGTGTACATAGTTTTGTTTTATTGCCGCTAGTAGCGCTGCTTCCCTTTTCGTTTGGTGTCTACACAAAGTGTCAATGTTGTCTAGGAATAAATATATTTTTAGTGATTGTAAGAAATCTGACTACTGTTTTATTGAAATACTGCATGATCCCAATAGTTACGCCACAATGTGCGGTCCTGTGCCGCCTGCATCCAACGACGCCCAGCAACTTTCACTAGGTCATCGGTCCACCTAGTGGGAGGGCGTCCTACACTGCGTCGTCCGATACGTGGTCGCCACTCGTTGCTTTATTATTATTATAATATTTGTGTTTTTATATTATTTATTAATCTGAAATTATTATTATTAACATTATATAACTAAATAATTTATATTATATAATAATTAATTAATTTGGCTAAATATATTGTATTTTTTTCTGAAGGCATTAGCTCTTTTTGCTTACCTCTTGACGGTCAAATATGGTGATACATTGAATGTCTGTAACAAGTAATATTTTATACCCATATTTGCAAAATAAATGATTTGATTATTTCATTTGAAATATATACTTTCGCAAATGATCACTTTACGCACTTTTTAAAGAAACAGAAATTAAAGAGCTTTTGATTTTGTGTAAAACGTCTGACATTTATTCCATATTTTGAAAATTATTAATATTAAGAAGTCAAGTGTAAAAATAGTTTGGAATAATGTGTTATCACTTTTAAACTTAGGTAATACAAAAAGGTTGGTGAAAATATAGCTATCACACACATAACCATAAGATTGTTTAATTTCTTTAAATTCTAGTTCTTTATATTATATGATCTCATAAAAGATGGAGAGAGATCTCATAAGAGAGGAGACGTCATTTAAAAAAAATATAAGTAATTTCTATAGTGCCATTACTTTTGCGCCACCCAGTATTATATGATCTCATAAAAGATATCATATAAGATTGAAATAATTTGCAGCTGCAATATATTATGCGTATATGTAATAATTTTAGAACTTAAGACCTTGGGTATGTAATTGTTGACCAGATCGATCAGAAGTTGGCTCAGATCGTAAACCTATCCTGACACAGTTGTAGTGTATGTGAAAACAGTCCCATGACTTCGCCGAAACTGTGGGACAGGAACAGCTTATGGTTTTTAGCTGACAGTGGCATTGATACTAAATTGACACTGAACCCGGCATACTCCATCTATCAGAGGAATGAAAGTGTAAAAACTGCATTTTTTCTAGCAAAAAATTAAACAAACAGATCGATGTAAAGCTATTAGTTGACCTTTACCATACTGTCGAAAAATGTACTAGTTGTCATGACTGAACTTAGTTTACTTGTAATGTTCCTGAGCCCTTAGGATTATATTTGTGTTGATTTTTTTTTAAAAACGTTAATTAGTGGTTTATTTACACTGACCGGGAGGCCGACGACGACAGTGTTCCGCCCATCACGGAACCCGAGATGGGGGTGGCGATGACGCGCATGCGCGCAAAGTCTACCGCCCCCGGACCCGACGGTGTCCCTAACCGCGTGCTGGCCCTGGTCCTCGAACACCTGGGACCCCGCCTCAGGGAGCTGTTCGACGCGTGTTTAGCGTCCGGACGGTTCCCTGGGTGCTGGAAGGAGGGAAGGCTGGTGCTCCTGCCGAAGCCGGGATGGTCTCCGGAGTCGCCTTCGGCCTACAGGCCTATTGTGCTGCTCGATGACACGGGCAAGCTACTGGAGAGGGTGGTAGCTGCCCGCATCGAGCGACACCTCGTCGGCACGGGGCCCGATCTGTAGGACGCCCAGTTTGGGTTTAGGAGGGGTCGTTCGACGATCGCAGCTCTGTTGCGCCTGAGGGCCGTGGCGACTGAGGCCGTCACCGGTGGGGGAGTGCTGTTGGTGGTGTCCCTAGACATCGCCAACGCATTCAATAGTCTGCCATTCAGCTGCATCAGGGAGGAGCTCCGGTATCACGGGGTGCCAGTTTACCTGAGGCGGCTAGTGGCAGACTATTTGGAGGGGCGCAGCGTCCTCTGCACCGACCGAGCAGGGGACGTCGTGCGAAGGCCCATGACGTGCGGTGTCCCGCAGGGGTCGGTCCTCGGACCCACGCTGTGGAACATCGGCTACGACTGGGCGTTGAGGGGGAGCCTCCCGCCCGGGCTGGGCGTGATTTGTTACGCCGACGACACGCTCGTCACAGCCCGCGGTGGGACGCTAGAAGAGGCGGTAAGCCTGGCGACCTCTGGTACCGAGGAGGTCGTCAGGCCGATCGAGGCGCGGGGGTTGAGGGTCGCCCTGGACAAGACGGAGGCCCTCTTGTTCCATGGGCGCACTATGAGCCCTCCCATCGGCGTCTCGATCACCGTCCACTCGGTCGACATCAGCATCCGGGCCCATATGAGGTACTTTGGCCTGGTGCTCGACGGGCGATCGTGGTTCCGGGAGCATTTCCGCAGGCTCGCTTCACGGCTCGTCGGCGCGGCGTCCGCCCTATCGTGGCTTATGCCGAACGTGGGCGGACCGAGCGCTGCGTGCCGACGACTGTACGCGGGGGTCATCCGGTCGATGGCCCTGTACGGCGCACCGGTGTGGGCGGGGTCCATGACCGCCCGACTTAGGGCCCTTCTGTGGCGACCACAGAGGGTCACGGCGGTCAGGGCCATCCGCGGATACCGCACGGTGGCGACGGAGGCAACGTGCCTATTGGCCGGAACTCCCCCGTGGGACCTGGAGGCGGAGATGCTCGCCGGACTATATCGGCGGGTGACGGGGGTGCGAGCGGAGGGCAGTGTGGTCTCGTTAAGGGATCTCACCGCCTGGCGTGTCGACGCCCGCCGAGACGTCATCGCCCGTTGAGCAGTCCGGCTGGAGAGGCCTCGGTTCGGGGTGCGCACCGTGGAGGCCTTCCGGCCGGTGCTGATGCAGTGGTTGGAGAGGCGGCACGGGGTGCTCTCCTTCCGACTGGTGCGGGTTTTGACGGGGCATGGGTGCTTCGCCAAATACCTGCACAAGGTCGTTAGGAGGAGAGTACACCGTCCTGCCACCACTGCGATTGTGACGAGGACACGGCGCGCCATACGCTCGAGGCTTGGGCAGTGCAGCGCTGTGAACTCGTCGCAATCATCGGTACGGACCTGACGCTGCCGGCTATCGCTAGGGCGATGGTCGACAGCGTCGGGAATTGGGAGGCGGTCGCAGCCTTCTGCGAGACAGTGATCTCGCGGAAGGAGGCGGCGGATCACCTGCGCGAGGAGCGCAGCCTCGATGAGGAGATCCGCCGCCGGCGACTGGGGCGGCGCAGGCGCAACTATCTGCGCCTCATGCCGCCCTAGCCGAGGCCGCGGGTGACGTGACCGGGGATTAGTCCATCACCCGCCGAGAGGCCGACCGTGTGAGGAAAGACCGACGTCCTCCCCGAGGGGGGGACGTCGGTCGATGGGGGGGTACCCCGCGTAAGGGGTGTTCCGTCGGGCCGACCACTGACGACAAGTTAACGCTGCTCCAGTGGTCGGCCCAACGACGAAGGCGACGTGGTTTTTGGGTGGGTCGCGGGAGTTGCGTGCTTAAGCCCCTCTGTCGCCCCGGACGGTGTGGTGCGGAGGCGCGCCGAACGCGACCCACCCACAAAAAAAAAAGAAAAGTGGTTTATTTCTTTTTATTACCAAAGATTATTGTATAAAGAATAAGAAAACATATATATCTTAGCCTAAGATTTAAAAAATAATAGTTTTTTTATAAGTTTTGTATTATGTAAGAAAAAAAATACCAAAAAGTTGTAACGTTTTTGTGATCTCTTCTAGTAATTAAGTAAAAAGAATTACATTAATAAAAATTTATTGGTTCAATAAAAAAAGCTTGTTATTTATCTTATTTAAATAAAACTTAAACTTTAATTAAAACTTAAACTTATTTAAAATTGCGAACATTTGTATCCTAGAAGATGTGGTTTTGTGGGGGTCGCTCGGCCCCCACAAAACCGTTAAGTTACGTTAGTCAATTTTACGATACCAGTTAAGGGTTAAATATTAGCCTTATATTGTCTGTAATCCGGGGTGTGGGCTGAGTCTTAAGTATATTAGTTTTTACTGGAGCGTGCATATCAAATAACCAATTTATTTATTACTAGCTGACCCGGCGAACTTCGTACCGCCTAATTATTGGAGGCATATTTAGTAAGTCACAAACACACGACACAATACTTTTTTAATTTTATTGAAATTTGTTGCTTTTAGATTTTTAGGAATATTAAAGAATTATAGTATAGATGCACAGCAAAGAGACGTTTACATTTCAAGTGACATTTTACCATAGACAATTTTTTTTTGAGTGAATACTGACAAATAATTACACTATAACTATCAAACTACATCTGTCGTTTTTTTTTTGACGGTGGCCATGGTTAGGAAAAGAAGAAGAACTACATCTGTCATCGAGAAAATAAAGAATTCAAACAACTATAATATTTAAATTGTTGATATTTTAAAACTATTTTCCAGAAGTTATAGTGAAGCTATATATCCCTCAACTCCTTAAAATGCATTGTCCCTTTTGTAAAAAGTGGATGGAACGGCAGAACAAAAATAATAACTGTCCAGGTTGTATTAAATTATTATTAAGATGCGACGAATGCTACAACATAATCGCTGACACCTTCAGATTTTGTACCAAGTGTGGTAAGAATGTAGAACGAATAATACGCGTGAACAGGGCAAAAGTACAAAAAAATATATTAAAGCAAAAGCTGCTATCTAAACCAAAACACGTTTCTACAATGCCATCTTCATCATCTGAGGAGACATTCTGTGAATTAAATTTATCGGCCGAAGACATACAGGACATTCATGTTATTGAAGACAGCCAAAAGCCCAACATCAAGAATGTTCTGGTAGATATTGATGTTATTGAAGACAGCCAGCAGCTCAACATTGATAATGTTCTGATCGAATCAGATTTGTCCGAGTCGCCTAGTACTTCCGCCATATTATCATGTCCTGGCGAGCCAAGTGGTTCTCAAGTAGATGGAGCCAAGTTGATGGAAATAAAGAGTTACTAATACACGTTGACGTTGGCAAAATAATCGTCAAGCAAAGATGGAAGGCATAATTTGAAAAGAAAAAGAAGAAGAGTGATTAATATATTTTGAAATAAAAAAAAATGTTGTATCAAGTTGAGTTTTATTTTAGATATATACAACATATTATTATATAATTGTAAGGATCCAAATGCACATATTATATACATATTAAGTCATTTATTTATATTTATACACTCCATATACAAAAATTTAAAATTTTCGTGGATGTGCTCGTTTCTGGACTGTGAACATGATAAACAAATCTTTGCTTAAATTAAATACAACACAGTTATCATCATCATCATGATATCGGCCAATAAATGTCCACTGCTGTACATATATACAGTTAATTAATATAGTGCTTTCTGGTAGACAATATTTTTAGTTTTTTTTTTGCGGTGCGTAAATAAATAAGGATGTTGGTTTTCCGACACGCGAACACGCAACGTATAATTGTCCATGTGCGAAACAGGGAAACTCTAAGTTTATTCCGCAAACTTGCAACGATTGGCCTTGCGATTTATTTATGGTCATCGCAAAAGCTAGACGCACGGGAAATTGCAACCTTTTAAAATCAAATGGTAAATCCGTTGGAATCATAGGTATTCGTGGGATTAAGACATCCTCTCCTTTGTATTTTCCTTTGATTATTTTAGCTTCGATGATGTTATTCATGAGTTTCTTCACAACCAATCTCGTTCCATTGCAAAGTCGAGGTTGATTAATATTACGCAGCATGATGACAACTGACCCTACTTTTAATTTCAAATTATGTGGTGGTAGTCCAGGCAAGTCCAATGAATTTAAAAATTCTGTAGGATAGTTGACTACGTCATCCTGGTTTGTAGCCGTGTCAACTGATTTGTACGTAAACAACTCTCCTGGAAGGAAATTCTGAATGGTAGCATTGAGATCATCGACATCTTTGTTTTTTGCTGCCAATATTGCTCGTTCACTTAGCCAATCGTGGTTATTATATTGTTGTTTAATGTCCGGAAAAACACGCTGAATAAGCTCCTCTTTCGATTCTGTGAAGTGACAGAAATCTGTGGGAAAAGTCATTAATCCGGTCGAGCTGTCAACTGCGACCTTACCATTGCCAATATCCAGAAACTGCTTCGAAAACACAGTCGCAGTTTGATCTTGTTGCAAAAACACTCGCATGTTAGTAGTTAATTGTAGTGTCTTTACGTGCCGCCACAAATTTGATGATTTTAGACATGCGTTTATTTCGTCAGCAACAGTCGATCGAGGAATTACTGGAAGAATCTGATGAAAATCATCTGACAACAGTATCATGGCTCCACCAAAAATGTTTTGGTTATCACGTAAATCTTTTAACGTCCTATCTAGTGCCTCCAGCGACCTCTTGTGGGCCATTGTGCATTCGTCCCAAATTATCAATTTGCATACTTGGAGAGTCTTCACCATAGCGCTATTTTTGGCGATGTTGCAAACTGGCGTTTCGTTGATATGCATGTTTAATGGTAATTTTAAGGCTGAATGTGCAGTTCGTCCGCCTTCTAATAAAGTTGCTGCTATTCCAGATGAAGCCAACGCTAGGGCTACCTCATTTTGCGATCGGATCTTTGCTAATAGCAATGTAATTAGGAACGTTTTCCCAGTACCCCCAGGAGAATCAAGAAAGTAAATCCCCCCAGACCCACTGTTTACAGCTTGTATCAAACGATCGTACGCAATCCTTTGTTCTTCGTTCAATTGCGGAACAGTTGTGCAAACTGCTTCGGTCATAGCTTGAGTATCGTACTGGAGTTCTCTTTGCAACTCATGGTTTAATGCATCTTGCATAGCACGATTGGGTGCTGTCAGGCCCAAACACGACAATACTTTATTTGCCATCAATAAACACATATCTTCTATTATGATCAATGTGTCATTGTAAATCTCTGCCGTAATTTCCAATGTAGGATTCAAAGTTTCACAACGCACGCGATGCAACACATCCTCAGACATGTCATCCCTATATTTCATCCACAAATCTTTCGGATTTGAGGGGAAACATGTCGATATTATAATCGCAAACAGTGTGCGAATTTGATGCGGCGATGAAGATATCACGGAATCCTTGAGCGTATCATCCCAATGCGAATCGTTTTCAAGCAACCGTAATAATTGACACGCCTCACGGTAAGTCGCACACAGATGTCCATCAACTGTTCTCAATTGTTGAAAAGATGTCGGACCAGGAACATTCACCAATAACAATCTAAGATAATAACATTCATCGTTATTAGGATGTACTGTATATATACGGCCTATAGCATCTGTGGCAAATACATTTTCATATCCTTCAAGTGGTGTTCCTTGTTTACGACGCTGAAAAGACTGATGCGTTCCATGTGTAGTAGCGCGGCATATCAGCATACAGCAAACTGCGAGCGAATTGATCAGTTTCACAAATTGAGAAGAAACCTGTCAATGTGGTCACAGGTGGACGTGCCGCTCTATCCACAGCGTTGTTTGGGTTGAAATACACTCGTTGTCCATTTTCCAAATGAACTGCCAAATGGAATACATTGGGATGTCTTTCATGAATTGCAAACAAAAATATGCGCCAAATAGCCTCATTGCTGCTTACATAGCGACCCATCTGATAGTGAGACACTTCATCATTTGTGTTTGTTACTGCGAAGATGGCCATGTCGCTACCTTTGTTAACATATTTACATATGTACTTTATGGATTTCACAGAGTTACAAAATTCCACATTGATGTGAGCTTCAAAACTTTTGGACAATATGGGCGAGAACGGCACAATCCAACGATTGTCTACATGAAAATCTTGTCCTTTTATCTTGACATCTACAGATCGTCCACCGTCCTCAACTGATCGCCGACGATACAATGGGTAACCATCGATTCCCGAGATGGTTTCAGCAACCAAGTTTCTCGGGTACCGTTTGGAGCACTTGCCGTCGATCATACAGGGTGAGCTGTTGTTGATAACTCCGCAAGGTCCATGTATCATGTGTTTAGTTACTATTGTATGCAATTTTGGGTCAACCGTTTCATCAGGAATTTCGGCTAAAATAATGGAATCAATTTCTTCTGGCCTTATTTTGTCAACCAACCAGACTAATATATGAGCATGTGGCAAACCACGCTTTTGCCACTCAACAGAGTACATCCAACAACGTACTTGGCCATACACACGCTGCTTTGTAATGAAATTCATTAAAGATTTTAATTTTTGCTTGTAAACTCTGGCTGTGATGTCATGCCTATCAAGTGGTGTTTGGTTGTGTAGCAGTTCTTTTTTTATTTCAATCCATTGTGGGTTACAGGTGAATGTAATGAATAGGTCTGGACGGCCATACTTTCGAACATAAGACATCGCATCTTGAGCGTACTCGTGCATGTGGCGCGGGCTTCCGATGTAAGTGGCCGGTAAAATTGTCATTCTTCCTACATTATTTACATTGCCGTCAGCATTGATTGCACCGCGAAGATGAATGTACTCTTCAGATCGAAGCTGCTGTTGGTTTAGACGAATGTATGTCGATCGTTCAGTCTCAATTTTGACGTACATGTCCACTGCATACTGATGAAAGAGCCGTTGACACATCAAAATGTGATTTACTTCACCTTCACGGATCATGAGTCTGTATGCATAATAATTCATGGCACTGACTTTTTTGTGTGTATCAACACCTGGAAGTACAAATGATAAAAAAATACATTTATGTATTGAATATATAAAATATTTTATTTTGTATAATCTAATTACCTGTTGTTGGATTAACCATTTTGATATTAAAATGGTACCCATCTTCTCCCTGCCAGAAAATTAATGGGTATTGTAAAGCATCATAAGCTCTATGCGTTTCATATACACGTTTCAATTCATTGTTCCGGCGATGAAGTACAATATCTCTTGATTGCAAATTCTCTCCAACAACGACAATAGCCACTTCATCTATTGTCGGTGAATTAAACCTCCTTGCATGCTCTCCAGCAGGTGTTTTGTCGGCTCTTATTACAATATTATGGCTGTCTGATGGCATCCGATCCAGTACCATTTTGAACACCTTCACTAATTCATTATTCTCGTGAAGAAATGTTTGCAGTTGTTGGACAATGGTTCGCTTGACGGTTGGATTATGACCACAACGTGTATCAACTTCCGCATCTTGATTGCCCATAAAATAAATTTGCAAAAATTTATGATCTGCATCTGGCACTGGCAGCATTGCCCTCAGTAGGTGATGAATTTGTCCTTGTATCTGTAATTGTTTCAGAACTGGTTAAATTAATTGTGATACAAATACAAATTAGAATTTCACTAAAACAATTATGGTATACTACCTTGAAAGTGGGCATGAACCCGTCTTGTACTATATGCGTTGCACCAAACGATGTCATTTGGAAGCAATTATTATATTTTTGGATGTTAGCCAAGAAGTGTTTAGACTCACTTTCCATCCCATTAACTAATGAGTGTAACGGTTCAGGTGGTGGAACCAATTGTGGCAATTGTACTTTGCCACCAGCACAACATAATCCTGCAGGTTCACTACTGTATTTTAATGCTTTACAATGTTGACAAATGATTGACATTTCTCCAATCGTCACAGATTTGTCGGCACTATAATCAATTTCCGGATCGTAGGAAAATTCTCCTCGTTCGAGGTTTACAGGAGCATTGCATCTGCGGAATCGATTAAATTCATTATCCCGTGCTCGCTGCTGTTGTGATCGATGTGCACGAACTCGTTCCATTCTCTGCCTATCCACTTCATAGTTATTTACTCTTGAACGTAATTCTCCCATACTTGTACGACTGTTATCATTATCAGCCTCTCGCTGGTCATTAGTGCGGTTGGAGCGTAAAGTAGCTCGTTGCACATTTACACGACTTCGACGACCTATGTCAGGTAGTTTTCTTTTCCTCGGCATTGTAAGCAGCGAGAAGAAAATCACTTTTAGCAGTATTTCAGTATTTCTCAAATTAAATGTTTCTTTTTTTTAACATGAGATGACAAAACCAAGGATGTTAAAGTAGGAGCGCAGCAAAAAGTCTCTAAATCTATGGACAAAACAATGGAACGTTCGGATACACGGGTTTTTTTTACATGAGATGAACAATGGAACGTTCGGATACACTTATTATTATAATAAAAATATTTTTGAGAGTTGGTAACACTGTAAGGTTGGCACCCATCAAACATGTCAACACATTAATTATTTTTATATTTTGAAATTTAAATACACGATGTTATGAGCAAAGTTGATATTATGTTGTCGATTCAAAAGTCTTGTTTTAATGCGTTCTTCAATTCGAGTGGAACTGAGAGTACAAATACCGTCAAATGTTTGACAGAAAGTAAGTGGTCAACTTTTATATGGGAAAATGGAATTGTCGTCTTACTCTATCTTACTCGCAATTTTTCCTTATTTGCTCACCGTTTAGACCTACCCTGGACTACGACAAACATTTTAAAACCAAAATCAGCTCAATCGGCCCAGCCGTTCTCGAGTTTTAATCAGACTAACGAACAACAATTCATTTTTATTTATATAGATTGATTGAACTACGTATTTTTTTTTAATTAATTTGTCAGCCATTTTGTGAATAACTAATATCACTAGTGCACGATACAAATTTTAGCAAAAAGCATACTACTAAACTACACGGAAAACAATTTATTACTTCGAAAGAAAGCTAAAAAAGAAATTAAATATACGCCTATAGGAAGCAAATGCAATAATTGTAAAAAAAATACAGGCGCAACAGCTATTTCGCATATAACAGTAATGACCCGATATGACGGTCAAGGTCGTTATTATAATTCTATAATAATGGTTTAAGAAATAACAGCTTTACTGCTACTCTATGTACCTATTTACTACTATTTAAAGTCGAAAATAGTAAGCAGGATGCGTAAAAAGTGATAGTAAATAACACGATAAGCTATGCACTTAATAAGAAAGAAATAATAATTTTTAAAGAATAAAATGCACTGAAACTTGGAATAAATAGGTAAAGCAAAGGAACTTTAACTGGAACGAACTCACAAATACCCTTATCCACAGATCCAGTTTAGACTTTCAATCTTCAACCGTAGTTAGCGATGAATTTCGTTTTTGAAATTAATCAGGTTCAAAGTCCGTTGCACGTTGATTGATTGTATATCCACTATAAGTACTGCAGTATTATAATACACAAGTATATTATTGCTGCTGGATTTATATTCACCGTCGGAGGACCACTGTTAAGGCTGCCTATTTCGAGTATGTAGAGTATATAAGAAAAGCAACCAATATGCTGAATAACTGATTTAATGTACAATAGTAATGTATAATATTTATTTCCGTTAGGTAGTCCGACTGGAGAGGTCTCGATACGGTGTGTAGACCGTGGAGGCCTTCCGGCCGGTGCTGATGCAGTGGCTAAAACGGCGGCACGGGGTGCTTTCCTTCCGACTGGTGCAGGTCTTGACGCGGCATAGATGCTTCGGCAAGTACCTGTACACGGTCGCTAGGAGGGAGAGCACACCGTCCTGCCACCATTGCGATTGCGGCGAGGACACGGCGCAGCATACGCTCGAGGTTTGTGCCACCTGGGCAGTGCAGCATCGTGAACTCGTCGCAATCATCGGTGCTGACCTGACGCTGCCGACCATCGCTACGGCCATGCTCGACAGCGTCAGGAACTGGAACGCGGTCGCAGCCTTCTGCGAGGCAGTGATCTTGCAGAAGGAGGCGGCGGGTCACGCGCGCGAGGAGCGCAGCCTCGACGAAGCGACCCGCCGCCGCACTGTGGGACCGATCGGTATATTTCATCTCAAAAATCGATAACTTTGTTGTTTTGTGATGTTTCCCCTTGAATTTTTTTTTATGTATTAATGAATATATAGGCAATAAAATAAAATAAACATCATTATTTTAAAAGTTATATAATTTTCATAAAAAAAATGACAAAGATAACGATATACGAAATTACATACAAAAAATTATACAGTTATAATAAAATGACAATAAAAGTAACACTTTTACTTAAAATAAGTTTAAGACTTAATTATTATTATTATTATCAAATAAACATGCTAAAAAATGACACCATAAAAAAAATTGCGATCCTATTCATAACCTTCTATTTCCAATAATTCTTTAGCTTCATCAAACAATTCTTTGGATATTACAAAACTGGGTTTATTTAAACTAGATATATAAGGATCAGATGTATATAACAAAATATGCAGAACGTCCTCGTTTGTTGCTGATCTGGAACACTTCCTAGCGTGATGTAACCTATATTTTTTGTAATCTTTATTCCTGGCTTCCTGAGCATCTTCGGATAATTGTCCTATAGGCAGAACTGCATAATGCTCTATTATTTTAGCACCATGTATAAGTACTTTATGGACCGAAGATGGCATGTAATACCAGTTATATTTGCTTACGTATAATTGCGCGGTTATCAGTGTATACTGACCAAATTTTTCTGCGTTTATAGGGAATCCCGATGACATGGTTTGAAGAATTACATAAAATCTCTTAATTAATTCTCCATCAATTCCAGTTATCCCTGCAGAGCATTCGTAATTTTGGAAAAATCGCCTTGCTGTATTTCCGTCATTGCTATTACCGGAACCTTGACGTGGTTTATCAATGTGCAAACCAAGCACTTCTCGGAAACGTTTTTGGACATATTTTTTCTTGTCTTCTTTAAGTTGCTTGTTTTCTGGAGTTGTTGCTGACCACTTCTCAAAACCCAAATTATAAGAAATATGGAGGATCGTCTCCATAAATCTTATCCCTGCATGTAGTGTCGACAATCCGTATTTAAATGCATCTTCATTTTCAACTCTTGATGTAACTTTTAAAAGATCGTTCATTTGTCTGGGAGTTGCTCCACAAACAGTGCAGGTAGCACTGGATGATGTGTTCGTTAACACTTGAGCAACTTTCCTATCAATCATTGTCATAAACAGTTCATGTTTAACCTCGATGACTTTGTCGTCTATAGACACAAGAGTTGAAATCAATTGATTGATTTTGGCTTCAATTTCACTGACAACCGCTGTAGTTTTTTCGGGTGTTTCTTTTGCAAATTCTAATGAAATTGGTCTGCAATATCTAACAGATGAGCAAGTAGGATTCTGCCATATAACTGTAGACGTTTCTTCGTCTACTAGTCGCAGTGGTACAAGGGACACTATAAACAAATTAGCATCCGATATTTGTTCGTTTTCTTCCGGTAGAATTTGTTTATACTCACTTTGCCCGGAAGATCCATCACACCCCCATTTAGTGAACAGCTTGAGACGATTGTAGTTTGTCGAACCTGACTTTATCTTTATAATACGGCAGACTGTATGGTCTAAGAGATCTTGCAGATTAATTTTTGCGCTTATATTTGTCACCGTTATGCTAGATGCAGGCGGATAGCAAGCCTTTTTTGCTTCACTTAGTATTTGATACGAAGGTAAAACAGAACTTAAATTTTTATCAACGAGCCTTTTTCTTAGGTACCCATATTGGGCTTTCGTTAGATCCGTTTCAATACACATGCTCAATGCCTCTTCTTTTGTAAAAGAAAGTGCACTATCTGGACTGATTATGGTTTGTAGAATTGCTTTCTTCTCGTCTTTTTCCTTGTTTCTGATAATAGACACAATTGACGCTTCGTCATTTTCACCCATAGATCGTAAACCTTGCACATAAGCGTTACGGACATGTCCCATTCCATACTCCTGGAGCAGTTCCATATTTTTTCGTTTTTTTGTGTTTTCCGAACACTCGTCGTATGGTTTTGTTGGGGTTTGAAAACACGCGTATATAAAGGACCAATATTTTGGTGCCTTGTGCAAAAACCGCAGGGTAATTGATTGTGATAGTTGTCATCGAAATAGTGTAATCAGTAGATACTGGTTGTAATAAATTACCGCAACAGATAAATAGAACTTCCGCAACAATATAGTTTATCATACTTGTGGTTTATTACCGCTATCGAAAGTACCAAGTGAATATTCTTGTAGTCTATTTATTTGTTAATGTATGCTTCTATCATAGAAATGAAAAAAAAAAGACAAGTTAGACATCAAATATAATATATCACAGTAAAAAAGAAGAACCGAACATAAGTTTCGAGATTTTTTTTGCCCCCGATTGACATATTGCCTTGAAATCACCATTCGCGCAAAAAACGCGCAATTTTTTTTTTTGATCCTCGTATTACTGAATAGGTAAGGTCTCAAATAGAGTGATTAACTTGACACCGGCAGCTTTCGGCAACATAGAAAAGTCCAATTGAAATAAACAAAATCGAAATTTTCTTTACTTTACAAAAAAAAAATAAAAAAAAATATATATCATTATTTTTTTTTACAAAACTGAACGTGGATACAAAGTGTACATTCTGATCTATCTAATGATGTATTACACTAATATGTTTCCATGGAAAACATCCGAATAATTTTGTGTTGAACTTCCTTAACGGTAATTTAATTGGCATGAAAATATTTATGCTCAATGTTTGAGGTTCACTTTATAAACATGAAACTAAATTATTTAATTTTTTTTGGAATTAATTCGAAAGTTGCATCCTTTGAGGGTATAAAACTATAAAAGGATCTATGGATTTACGACTTTTGTCAAAACCATTTATGAGATGGCAAATACTGTTTGGGCCCATAGTGCGCCGGTGACTGGGGCGGCGCAGGCGCGACTACCTGCGCGTCATGCCGCCCTAGCTGAGGCCGCGGATGACATGACCGAGAAGTTAGTCCGTCGCCCGCCGAGAGGCCGACCGCGTGAGGAAAGACCGACGTCCTCCCAGAGGGGGGCACGTCGGTCGATTAGAGGGTACCCCTAATAGGGGGTATTCCGTCGGGCCGAGCACTGATGACAAGTAACCCTGCTCCGGTGGTCGGCCCAACGACGAAGGCGACGTGGTGTTCGGGTGGGTTGCGGGTGTGCGTGCTTACGCTCCTCTGTTGCCTCAGACGGAGTGGTGCGAGTAGTGCACCGACCGCAGCCCACACCAAAAAAAAAGGGTGTTGGCGAAGATAATGACGACACATGTTGTACTTTCCAATTTGTAATTAACCTTATAGCAGTTACAATGAGAATTCCCTTAGATATTCTAACTGGTGGTAGTTATACATTCACATAGGACTGAGCTAATACTTAATTTACACATTTAATAGATAATAATAAATATAAAATATCTTAACAATTCTAATAATTATTTACGTGCAAATTACAGGATATATTATATAGGTTTATGCAACATGAAATATTTATTACGGCGGAAGTTGACACGCAGACGTATCGGTATGATGACATTGTAAATTAGCGAAATAAGAATCTAATACATGTAGTAAAACATAAGGATTGATTAATCGACATAGTGTAAGAAAGTACCGAGGTCTATAAAAATAAGCACGATTTGATAGTCGCACTAGAAGCTAACAAACGGAATGCGCCCATTGTATGAGAACTATATATTATCAACTTACAGAAATATTAATAATTGTTCATCAACTTACAGAAATATTAATCATTTACTTAATTATAAAACCACCAATTAAATCATAAAACTATAATCAAGTCGATTAATAATTACCCAAATTAGCCGTACATGTGAGGCCGGAAGTACTACTTAATAACATAATATATCTGTTTCGGTAGGTATCAAAATCAGATAGACGTAAAAACTTCAAATTTACAAAATTTTAATTAATTTCAAACTATTATTTGGAATATCCAAAAATAATAAAACTATGTTCATAGTTTTAAGTTTTCGTTTCTGTTAGAAGTCTTCATAACTTTGTGTTCTTTTTTATATCTAATCCATAGACTAGATACGCGTGTAAACCTAGTTAAGATTAGCCAAATTTCTACGGCCAGAGAACAAAAGTTATAAAATACTAGAATGGGTTTCCTTGCAAAATAGACAATCAATATTTTTTAAGAATTCTTGATGACAGAACATAAAAATTAAACGGTTCCTAAAATAAATAATTCTTAAATGAATTAACGTAATAATTATTCTTTAAAGTAACATCAATAATAAAACATTAAAGTAATACAAAATTTGATAAGATATCGACTCATTTATCTGACTATCATATCAATAGACTATGTACATATAGTACGAATAAACTGACGAATGATGATGAATCAATAAAATTGTGGTTAGGTTAGATCTATATTCATTATGATATGAAAAAAAAAAATGAATCGCTCTGCGATGGAGGTTACGAATACTTCTAACCTTACATTTTTTGACGGTATGGTAAAGGTCAACTAATAGCTTTACATCGATCTGTTTGTTTAATTTTTTGCTAGAAAAAATGCAGTTTTTACACTTTCATTCCTCTGATAGATGGGGTATGCCGGGTTCAGTGTCAATTTAGTATCAATGCCACTGTCGGCTAAAAACCACACGCTGTTCCTGTCCCACAGTTACGGCGAAGTCATGGGACTGTTTTCACATACACTACAACTGTGTCAGGATAGGTTTACGATCTGAGCCAACTTCGATCAGAAGTTGGCTCAGATCGTCTGGTCAACAATTATATACCCAAGGTCTTAAGTTCTAAAATTATTACAAAAACGCATAATATATTGCAGCTGCAAATTATTTCAATCTTATATGATATCTTTTATGAGATCATATAATACTGGGTGGCGCAAAAGTAATGGCACTATAGAAATTACTTATATTTTTTTTAAATGACGTCTCCTCTCATTCTGATATTGATAATTTTGTAAAAAACAAATGTAAAATTCATTAAAAATAAACATGGATCGTTTTACTCCGCAAGAACGTGGAATAATCGTGTCAATGTTTTTACGGAATAATTCATCAGTGATAAAAACACAACGTGAATTTCGTCGACGATTTCCCCACCGTCCGCAACCGATTGGTCGCACAATTCGACGCTTTGCCACACGCCTCGAAGCAACTGGCTCAACATTGGATAGACCTAAGTCTGGCAGACCAAGAACAGGCCGTTCAGCCGAAAACATCGATGCTGTGCGTGAAGATGTGGAAGAGTGTCCAGAAACATCAACGAGGCGACGTGCCACGCAATTGGGCATTTCCAGATGGACTCTGCAGCGTATTTTAATCAAAAACTTGAAGATGTTTCCGTATAAAACTCAGATGACTCATCAGCTGCTGTCTACTGACCACCGAGCTCGTCTAGAGTACAGCCAGCGCGTCATAAACCTCAACCTTGAAGAGGATGAATTTTTTTCAAAATTGGTTATGAGTGACGAAGCGCATTTCCATCTCTCGGGGCATGTCAATAAGCAGAATACACGCTTCTGGGGTACTGAAAATTACACATTTATGAAGGCCGTTTGTAACAAAGCGTTTACAAAGACATGAACATTATAAATTTATATTATATCCAACAGTAACATGAGGGAGGCCTACGTCCAACAGTGGACGGCAATAGGTTGAAATGATGATGATGATGATGATGATGATGAATAAAGCATTACATGTTAGTCAATTTAATTTATCATTAAAATAATCATTGATTGAGTAATTATAATTCAAATCATTATTATGGATAAGTCCGAGAGAGCACTTACATATTGTCAAGTTAACAAAATTAAATTATTTAAAAAAATAAACTAGCACCGGGTCGGAACGTGACTGCTACTGAGAAGATCCGATATTCAGTATTGAGAAGAAACCGTTTATATATCTAATTATGTCAACATACTAAAAAAACATAATGTAAAACTTAATGTAACTTAATTTATAACATGAGACACATAAACAACTGGGTGCAGATAATGTGTGCAAATAATGTTACTTAGTTTCCATGTGATAATTCTTGTGTGGCGTAAAATACGACAAAGTGATATGTTATGTGGATATAGCATAAGATATACGCGGTAGATGCAAAAGGAGGAAAACTAGACCTAAAACCCCATATAAGCATCTGTAATACGTCTGATCAGCGAGGTGTATTAGACAGAATATCCCTGCCACAGTGAACCGAGTGCCGAACCCGAGGCCAACAATGGCCTCGGGTTCGGCGTTCCTGTATTTCTACAATAGCTGACAATGTAACAGTAGACATATTAATTTCGTTAGTTATAGCAACAATAGCTAATTTATTACCAACTAACCTAATTCTTTTTTATTCCTTTCTTATTAATTGTATCTATAACCCGGAATTTCGAGGTAGCCTAGGTAATATCTAGCCATCCTACTCAGCTTTTTTCCTTAAGTATGGCTTGCATGTCTCTATCTGCAATTTTAATATCAATCGTAAAGTCTCTACAGATACTAGTTGTACATTTGATCATTGCAGACCAACCCTCATTAATTAACATTAACCTTATTAACGTCTTACCACCCATATCTTTTCCTTATACTTTAATTTTATCTGTATAATCTGCTTCCTTTAACATAGACCAATTTATTTCGGGTGCTTCATCTTCTCGGTCAGAATGTTGACTTCTATTTCTAATAACAAAAGCTTATGTTGCAGTTTTAGATTCAGGTCTGGGAGTACTTCGCATTTTTTAGCGAAATTAATTTGTGAATTCCTAGTAAGGAAATAATCAATCTGTTTCTGTTTCTTACCACTACTATACGTAATGAGGTCTTGTGGTGCCTTTTTAAAAAAGGTGTTTACTATAGACAAATTATACATTGAGGCAACATTTAAAAAAATTTCTCCCTCGGTGTCATTTGACCCATACCCCCAACCTCCATGCTCCGTTTCACAACCCTCGTTGCTCGTGCCTATATGGGCGTTGAAATCACCTCCAAATATTATCTGCTGTTCGTCTGGTATACTCATCATCAGTTTATCAAACTGGTACCAAAATTCTGTTTTAGTTTTTTCTTTACAACCCGGCTGTGGAGCATACAAACTTGAAATATTTAATATCACATTGCTACTCTTAATCCGAAGCTGTAAGTGTATTAACCTATCATTTATGTAATCGACCTTCATAACTGATATTTTTTTATTCAGACTCTTATGCAAAAGCACTCCAACTCCATAATATTTTGTCTGATCCTCTGCTGGTTTTGCGACACTACAGTAGTAGTGTGTATACTCTCCCATATCAATATAACCTTTACCAGTCATTTTCGTATCTTGTAAAAATATAATATTTATATTTCGTGTGCTTAGTACTTCTAATATTTGCGTTGATTTATTATTCAACGTACCTGTATTCCAAGTAGCAAATCTTAATAACAACCCTTGATGTCCCTGATTTTCGTCATTATTTTGCTCCTGCTTCGGTGACTTTGATTTGTTCGTCATAGATTTTGATTGTATTTGACTCTGTACCTTGTTTTTGGGGTACGATATATCTCCATCACTAATTATTCTAATATTACTATTCATATTGTGAATTAAGATTTAGTAAAAATTGGTATGGTAGTCCCGAATCCAAGTGCACCGTATAAGTTGAAGATAATCACAACCACCAAGCGGTTAATATACAAATATGAAAATATTTTTATTTTTACAGTAGTGAAGTTATTTATTTACATTATTAAAACTAACAGTCAATTTGGTGGCAAAGGACAATGTTGTCTAAGTCGTGATCTAGCTTCAACAAATCTATCTGTACAGTTTAAATTAGATCCGTTTTCATTTCGGTATTAAAAGTATTAATATAAATATCCAGAATTATACAAACTGATATCAAATAATTACAACGTTGAAAACCATAAATTAAAATTTAACAATTAAAATTTTGGTGAGTCCTATTTAGAACTCAAACATAAATCCAAATTAAAATAAATATCAAGCTTTGGTTAATATAACCCGAACAAGTCTTGAAAATAGTGGTCGTTTTGATTGGCTTCACGTGTGAAAGATGTCTGTGATTTGTACAAGATAAGTTGTTCTCTCGGCATGAGGTTGGATAGATCACCGCTTTATTCAGGACACCCAGCCTTCGCCAATTCGTCTTGAAGTTCCAAATGATGTTCAAACAGGATTTGGCTGGATATGTCGACGCCAAGGATCCTATAATTAGGCATAATCTATAATGATAACGCAGTTATATTTTAAATACTTTAAGTATATTATCATACACATAACATAGAGATAAATAAATCACATTATTTTGACTAGTCGTTAGTCATTTTGTTATGGAATTGAAATACTCCATCTATAGAAAAATGAAGGACCCTTTTTCGAGAGTATGTTACTAAAAGAATATATATATATATATGAAATTAATAATTTAAATTTAAAAATAATAATACCTTCCTCGTGGTGATGAAGTAAGGTAGGTCAATATCTATACAGAAATACTAGATCAAATGATCTAAGTGAATTTAATGCTTTAAAATACCTCACTCATACGTTTCAATACGGGCTCGATAGGGAGACGCCGTGTCATCATCATCATTTTAGTTCATATAGATGGCACTGCTGGGTTTGAGTATAAGCGAGAAGGAAACAAATATAAAAGCAGTCTTGAGGACTGTCGACAGAAGTTAAGAAACTTAAAACTATGAACAGTTGGTATTTTTGGGTTTAAAATCAAACATATTAAATGTTTGATTTTAAATTTTCGTGTGGTGACGGAGTAAGAATACAAATCGCCACTTCCGATCTTGCCGTGGATGTCGTAAAAAACGACAAAGGGATATAACATCTATGTAAGGGAAGGAAAACTCGAAATAAAACCCTATACAACCTGTCTGACCAGCATGGTATATATATACGAGTGCCAAACCCTATCTGCAGACCTTACTATAGTAAGGTCTGCAGATAGGGTTTGGCACTCGTACAGGTCGGACGTGTGCACTGAATGGATAGTTAGGTCGGTCATTAGCATCATATTTAATTGGCGGGTTGTTGCCATTGTCTTGTCGTTATCGTTTGCCTCGTCTTTGTTGTGTCATGTATTGTTTTGGGACGGGAGGGTAGGAGGAGGGATCGCATAGGTACCGGAACTGCGACCGTATTGCAGACCCACTCAACTGGTGTTGAAAAACGCGTCCAGCTCGCTACTCGTGTCCGGGTTGTATATACACGGTGACATTTATGTCATCTTACAAAAGCAGGTCAATTAATATATTTACTATTCATTCGTACAATTAAAAGGTACAAACGTACAAAAAAAATAATTACTAATTAAAACCCGGGTTTTTTTTTTGGGGGTGGGTTGCGGTCGGCACCCTCCTCGCACCACTCCGTCCGGGGCGACAGAGGGGCTAAAGCACGCACACCCGCAACCCACCCACGATGCACGTCACCTTCGTCGTTGGGACGACCACCGGAGCAGGGTGACTTGACGTCAGTGGTCGACCCGACGGAATACCCCCTATTTGGGGTACCCTCCCATCGACCGACGTCCCCCCCTCGGGGAGAACATCGGTCTTTCCTCACGCGGTCGGCCTCTCAGCGGGTGATGGACTAATTCCGCGGTCACGTCACCCGAGGCCTCGGCAAACCCGGGTGACCCCAACGTGATCAACTTCGACTCGGCGCAGATTTGCCGAACGGTTTTCACGAAGCTAAATCATAACGGAATGAGCTTATCCTTCAGGAACTCGCCAGCGATTAGCTGCAGCAACATTGCCGAGGTAAATGCATCCATTTTTCTATACAACCATCATTTCTACTTTAAGTTGCGTAAGTTGAATCATTTTCTACATATATCTTCCTAACATTTCATCATCAATTAAATTTCTTTTCTTAAATTCTAATTAAAATTCGTAATAAAACATTATAAATTAATTATTAAAACATTATAATAAAATTTATATATACACGACTATTATTTGATGGCTAATTATACTTAATAAATACATACATTAACTTTTATAACTTTTATGTTATTATTTAAAGTAACTGATTTTTTATAGTTTTACTTTTAGAAACTTTACGTTTTGTAATTCAAAATATACAAAAAATACATTACTAATACTTTATATTTTATGCAAGGCAATATGATTACCCTAGCGCTGGTATTCTGACAGATCCATCAGTCAAATCAAATCAAATCATTTATTCTGCATAGGCCCCTTAAGGGCACTTACATAATGTCAAATTACACGTTTGAATACAATACAATAATCTACCACCGGATCGGAACGCGGCCACAAACTGAGAAGATCCGGCAAGAAACTCAGCGGGCAGTCATTTTTTTCTTAATCCTTTAAATATACATAATATTATGCTTCGTACAACATATGTGGTATTAGCTCCAGTGTGATGCCCTTCGAAATTGTATATATGTATAAATTTTCAAGATTTAGTACAAGACAAAAAAATAATTAAAGCATAAAGAAAGGAAGAAAAAATATGGCTGGACCAGATCCCACAAGCAGCACCCGATCACGAGTTAACTACTAGAGCAGCCATGTCAGTGTCGTTACTTATGCCAAATAACGTGGTAACTATATTAATAAAGGCTTATGCGTATAATGATAATACATTACTTATCAGATATAAGATATACATATAAATTAATCATACTTCAACCGATAATTAAAGTAGATAATTTTAAAATAAATATTTGCAACATGAATTATGAATAAATAACAAGAATTGGTTTTAATATTAAATCTATATATTATGTGGGTAGATGCTATAACTTCATAGGGCGCTTCAGGAATGGACGTGCAACCCGTTGGTATTGGAACAGTGATGTTAATATTTGTTATCTTTTTGTCTGTCAATTGTTATTTGTTTACATTGTCTTTGAAATCGCTTCGCCGTTTTCAGAGTACGCAAAAGCGGTTTAAGATCGTTCCAACACCTAGTTGCAGCAAATCTAAAGCTACCTCAGAATGCAGCTGTCTGATGTTTCGAATTAACGATTAAGTGTGACGGGGCCCTTGTACTATACTGATGGTACTCCCTTGACCATGAAAGTTTTTCATATAAATAGATAGGTTTTTTATTTAAGATTATACCTAATAGCAAGGTGGCGTTGTCTACGTGAGGACATTTTCAAAAGATTACTTGCGTTTAAAAATGGAGTAACATGTGATCGTGGAGGTATGTTAAAAATTAAACCTAGCGTAAGCGCTTTGAACGCGCTGTATAAGACTCACATAAGGCGATACATAAATCGACGCTAAGGAATGAATGAACCTGATACAATACTTTTAGTCTGTAAAAACAGTTACGCACAGCCTTAAGGACATGTGTTTCAAAGTTGAGTTTGCTATCAAAAATTACCCCCAAGATGCGTGCTCCCTTCACCAGTGCAATGGGACAGCCATCAATCCTTAAATCAGGAGTTAAAGTTTGAATGGAGTCAACACGTGTTTAGACCCTAGAATTAAAAATTTTGATTTAGAAGGGCTTAACACTAAAGAGTTTGTTTTGACTCACTTGGCTACTCTGTCTAAGTCATAGTTGATTTCTTTACAAATTGGGTGTAATCATTTGGATGAAAAGATACATAAATCTGAAGGCCATCAGCATATTGATAAAATTTTGAACTTGTAATGTGACTGGTAACGTCTGCACTATACAGAATGAAGACTAGGGGGCCAAGGATGGCTTCTTGAGGGACACCTCTGCGGACATGCCGAGGTGATAATATAATTTTACTGCCATCTTTGCTATTGCTATCAATTTGTGCAAATTGAATTCTACCAGACAAGTAGCTGTGGAACCATTTAATCGCATCCGTGTCGCATCCATAATAAGAAAGCTCGGAAAGAAGAAGAGAAACATTAATTGAATGAACCACGGACGTCTTCCAAAGATCCGGGTACACCAGAGTGGATGTGGACTTATTCACAATCGCTGTAATGGGTGTCAGGCTTTGAGGAAGTGTCATCATAAACATTTCCAGCGATATTTCATCACTATCAATGGCATTGGAATGAAGACTGCGAATGCATTGTAACACCATGTCTTCACCAACTGGTTCAATACGGAACGTATCCCTTTAAAAACGATGAAATACAAAGTATGTCAAGGTGGAAATATTAACTATATCCTGACCAGGTATCTCCAAGAAATGCCTATTTAAATCCTCATGATTGTTAAGTGATTGTGGTAAATCGGTAGCTATGTGGGGCGAGTCGATCCCTTCCCTCAAATTTGGTTGAGGAGAGTGATGGCTGCTCTAGTAGTTAACTCGTGATCAGGTGCTGCTTGTGGGATCTGGTCCAGCCATATTTTCTTCCTTTCTTTAATGCTTTAATTTTTTTTTGTCTTGTACCAATTTTTGAAAATTTATACATATATACAATTTCGAAGGGCATCACACTGGGGCGGCCATATATGTTGTACGAAGCATAAAACTATGTTTATTTAAAAGATTAAAGAAAAAATGACTGCCCGCTAAGTTTCTTGCCGGATCTTCTCAGTTTGTGGCCGCGTTCCGATCCGGTGGTAGATTATTGTATTGTGTTCAAACGTGTAATTTGGGGGGCGCGGCCGGAGCACCTCCTCGTGGTGCTCCCTGGTAACGTCATGTGGACGGCCAAGATTCCGGCAGGTGGGGGTCTCCGCGTGCGGCTCTGGTGGCAGAGCGCACGGCGGATCTGACCCGGGTCCAATGGGGCGGATGTGCCTCATGGCACTCCGTCGCCAGGGACGGTTGCGTCACGGCCCGGGGCCGTGACGGGTTGGTCGCTCGCGAGCGGCCAGACCCGGAAGGCCCAAACCGTAATCCTGAATGGGGGAGTCAGGACCGGGGGTCTTCGGACCGCGGGGAAGAAAACCCCTATAAAAAATCACCCCAATCTTAAGTTTGGCCACTCGGCGAGAAGATGTATGACTGGTGGGTTAAGAAGAGCGCGAGCGTCCAGTCGTTAGAGTGGTAGTCAAGGCGAGACTTAAAAATGACCAAACACTATGGCAGGAGTTGAAACGAGCGTAGCTACTCCAGAGGGTCCCGGCCATGTCGGGGAGTCCCTCACTGTGCTGGTTTCTGAGCGCGAGAGGCGCACAGTCACCAGCACAGTCAGTCTCCACACGTATGGGAGGGAGACGACAACTGCTTTGACAGCCGAGAGCCCGGCATACCATCAAGAGGCTCACCGGGGGGAGGGGGAAGTGAAGGAGAAGAGAAAAAGGAAGAAGAAACTCACGGCTATGGGGCGAGTCCGTGCCCAAGCGCTCCGCGACAAGAAGAAGCGGGAGCGGAAGTTGGCAGCCGTCATTGCTGCGCGCGACGAGGGTGGCAGCATTGCTGCTGCAGGGCCGTCGCGGGACGGGGGTGGCGTTGCTGCCCAGCCGTCTGAAGAGGAGAGGGAGAGGATGGAGACCTCTGCAGGGCCGCCGCGTGAGGAGAGCGGCAGCAGCTGCGGGTGCGAGCACGAGGGCGGCATTGCCGTAGAGCCGTGCATAAGAGTAGCAGGCGACAGCTCCGAAACGAAGCTGTCGAGCGATGAGGGCGGCACTGCCGCAGAGCCGTCGCAGGATGAGGGCGGCAGTGCCGCAGGGCCATCCGAATGTCAGGAGACGGAGACGGCATCGGAGATGGTGCTGACGGACGTGGGCGGAAGTGCCGCAGAGCCGTCCGCCGAAGGGAGCAGCAACCCCTGGATACAAGTCGGCCGGAGTAGGGACGAGGGCGGTGGATGCGCCGCAGGTAGGGAGATGTTAGGCGCGCCGTCGGTTGAGGGTTCCGTTAGGCCGTCGTCGTCGCCGAGGAAGAGGACGGAGAGGGCTGCAAAGGCGCCAGCCCCAGCCCCGAGTGCGAGGAAGAGGGAGGAGGCCCTCCCCCCGAGACCCTGGAAGCACCCCCTGCAAGAGGGTGGCCGCTCCGACTCGGAGGGGAGTTCCATCATCATGCCTCCTCCCAAGGTCCCGACCATGCGCCGGGGGCGCAGAGGCCGAGGATCGGTGGTGGCGGCGAGGCCGGGGACACCGGGTCCGGCTGGCCACGGTGGCGAGGTGGCGGCCCTTCAGGCCGCGAACGTCCGCCTTAGTGAGGAGGTCTCCGGCTTGCGGGAACGCAACCGCAAGCTGGAGACGGAGCTATCGGCGGTGCGACGGGAGAACCGCGGGTTGGCCTAGGAGATGGCCGACCTGCGGGCCCAGCTCGCGCGCCTGGCACCGGCCACGCCGCCGGTGCCGGCCTCGCCACCGAAACGGGCGTCGTCTGCGTCCGTGGTGCCGGCTGCGCCCGTCGCGGCTTCGGCGCTTCCTCCCCTCGTCGTGGTCCCTGCGCCGGCTCGTGGCCGCGGGAGACCTCGGAAGGGGGAGGAGCCGCCGCCCGACGAGGTGCACGGCGTGTCGGAGTCGGCGGTACGCGTGATCCTAGAGTAGGGGTGATGGTGGATGCGCGTATCGCCGCCGTAGCGGTCAGGCTCCCGCTTGAACCGCCCCTCCGACCGCCGCTCGCCGCGGACGGGCGAGGCGACCGCAAGCGTCAGCTCCTACCCCGCTGCCCTGTCAAGGTGGTCGCGTGGTGAGCTACGCTGCGGCCGCGGCTGGGCCCAAGGGGGCCAAGAAGGCCGGCAAGGTGCCGGCTCATGCCAAGACCGGGCCGCGGCCGGCGCCAGCGGCTGCACCGCAGGCGCCGGCCAGCGCACCCGCGACCGCTCCTGCTGCGCTCAGCGCTGCTGCCAGGCTCGAACAGGGCTGGCAGGTGGCTGAGCGGAGCAGGAAGGCACGTGGCCAGAAGCGGAGAGTGGCGGCCAAGAGTGCCGCCGTGAGCGCCGCTCCCCAAGCAGGAGCCGGCAGAAAGGGGAAAAGGTCGTGCAGGGGCCTCAAGTCGCCGAAGACGGCCGTGGTGGTCATCACCGTGCCTGAGGCAGCACGGTGACCGTGCGCAGGTAACCGTGCTAGAGCCCCGGCCCGCGAGGTGTTACAAATGCAATGTAAAAACTGCTTTGACTGCAGCGGGCTATGTTTCCGTTGCGGTCAGACCGGACACCAGGCGACATCGTGCTCTGCGGTGCCCCACTGCCCCGCGTGTGCGGCGGGCAATAGGCCTGCCAAACACCGCATGGGCTCTGGGGACTACAGACCCCCGGCATCGGCCCCGAAGGGGCGGGACGGCCCATCGACCGGGCCAGTTCCCGCTCCGAGCGCGGCCGGATCGCCCGTCAGCGCGGAGAAGGTGACGATGGATCAGGACCGTTAATGGACCCCGTATCCATTCGTCTCCTCCAGGCCAACCTCAACCACACCACCGGTGCGCAGGACGTGTTCCTGCAAGCCATGGTGGAGTGGTTGATAGGAGTAGCCGTAGCCGCGGAGCCGTACGTGGTGCCCGACCGGACTAACTGGTTGGGTAGCACCGATGGCACCGTGGCAATCGTCGCCTCCACGTCGTGGCCTTCGTCGCCTCTGACCCTTAGGGACAGGGGCGTCGGATACGTCGCGGCGGACTGGGGGGAGATTACGCTCCTCGGAGTCTATCTCTCCCCTAACTGGAGTGTGACCGATTTCGAGGCCTCCCTCACCATCATGGAGGCCTCGTTACGGCGAATGGCATCGCGCCAGGTCTTCGTCTTGGGGGACTTCAACGCCAAGTCCGTGGCGTGGGGGTCTCCCCGGACGAACGACCGAGGACGGGCTATCGAGGAGTGGGCGGCGGCACTGGGCCTGGTTTGCTGAACAGGGGCTCGGTCCATACGTGCGTGCGACAACGGGGCGGGTCGATAGTGGACCTTTCGTTCGCTAGCCCCGAGGTCGCCGCACGCGTGGGGAGCTGGCGCGTCGTGGAGGAGGTGGAGACCTTGTCGGACCACCGGTATATCCGGATGGAGGTCTTCCCGGAAATCCCGACGCCCAGCAGGGGTCACGGGGCGGATGGACGTCCTGCGTTCCCGCGATGGGCTGTAGGTCGCTTAGACCGGGACCAGCTGGCGGAGACAGCCATCGTTTACTCGTGGCTGTCCTCTGCCAACCAGTCGGACGGGGTGGACGCCGAAGCTGGCCGCATCCGCAGTGCGTTGACGCAGATCTGCGATGCGGCCATGCCCCGGGTACGGCGTCCGCCCCCGAGGAGGGCGGTCCACTGGTGGTCCCGGGAGCTGGCGGATCTCCGGGCCGCGTGCATTCGCGCCCGGAGGGCCTACACCCGCAGCCGGCGGCGCCAACGCGACGCGGAGCGGGAGGCCTTTCTGTATGAAGGCTACTGCAATGCGCGGTCGGCCTTCAGGCTGGCCGTCCGCTCCGCCAAGGACGTCAGTCGGCAGGAGTTGCTGGACGGTCTCGACCGTGACCCCTGGGGACGCCCCTATTGCGCGTTGCTGAATAAGCTCCGCGCGCGGGGCCTTCCCCTCACCGAGACTCTCCAGCCCAGCCTTCTCACCCGGGTCGTCGGGGACCTGTTCCCGCGGCGGGCGGAACACACGCCCCCGGTCATGGCTACGCCAGACACTGACCGGGAGGCCGACGACGACAGTGTTCCGTCCATCACGGAACCCGAGATGGGAGTGGCGGTGGCGCGCATGTGCGCAAAGTCCACCGCCCCCGGGCCCGACGGTGTTCCTAACCGCGTGTTGGGCCTGGTCCTCGACCACCTGGGTCCTTGCCTCAGGGAGCTGTTCGACGCGAGTATAGCGTCCGGACGGTTCCCTGGGTGCTGGAAGGAGGGAAGGCTAGTGCTCCTGCCGAAGCCGGGACGGTCTCCGGGGTCGCCTTCGGCCTACAGGCCTACTGTGCTGCTCGATGACACGGGCAAGCTACTGGAGAGGGTGGTAGCTGCCCGCACCGAGCGGCACCTCGTTTGCACGGGGCCCGATCTGTCGGACGCCCAGTTTAGGTTTAGGAGGGGTCGTTCGACGATGGCGGCTCTGTTGCGCCTGAGGGCCGTGGCGACCGATATAGCTACGGATAGTGTTAGCGTACACACGTCACGCGACTATGACAACAACTTATATGTTTTTACTTTCCTTCTAAACCAATCTTTCTGAAGGCGAAGGCCAGGGGATGCCCGGGCAATATCTATCGGATGTTGTCTGGGTACTTCGCTGGTCGGCGCGTGGGTATGTGTGCGGGCGACCAGGTGGTATGGAAGAACTCTACTATAGGATGTCCGCAGGGCTCGGTTTCAGGGCCGGCTCTGTGGAACCTGCTCATGGATGACCTGCTTCAGCTACCGCTTCCTAACCAGAATGGTAGCGTACGCCGATGACTTGACGGTCCTGATTGGGTCAAATTCCAGGGCGGGCATTGAAGCCAACGCGGCGGCCGTTTTACTGGCTGTTGGAGAGTGGGGGGGCTCGGAATAGACTGGACTTCTCCCCGGGTAAGTCAGCTAGTATGACGCTGAGGGGGCGTTTCCAGAGGCCTCCCACAATACGTCTTGGGGGGAGCTCTGTCAGGGACGTCAAGTGGACTACTGTTCTGGGGGTGGTGCTGGACGCGGGTCTGTCTTTCACGCAGCATGCGCACTCGATTGGCGAGCGAGCGGCCAAGTGCTTTGGTAAGGTGGCCCGCATTTCGGCGTCTTCGTGGGGCGTTCGCTACAGGGCCCTTAAGACCCTGTACCACGGGACATATGTGGCGACGATTGCGTATGCTGCGGATGTATGGTTCCATAGAGCCGGTCTCTACACGGTTAAGAGCGCGTTGTTACGCTCGCAGAGGGCCGCGCTCGTTCTGCTCACCAAGGCATATCGCACGACCAGTACGGTTGCCCTGCCGGTCATCGGTGGGGTACTGCCGGCCGACCTGGAGGTCATCCGTGCTGGGAGAGCAGCGACGGCGCGCCAGGACGCGACTAGGCAGGAATATCGGGATAGGCGGAGGGCTATATGGACGGATGTTGTTGCTCAGTGGCAGGCGCGGTGGGATCGCGAGGACAAGGGGAGGGAGACATATCGGTTTTTCCCGGACGTGGCGGCTCGCCTCAAGGCGACTTGGGTCGAGCTGGACTATGAAACCTCCCAATTGCTGGGGGGTCATGGGTGCTTTCGCAGGTGGCTGTACGATTTAGGGCTAGGAGCTCACGCGAAATGTAGCTGTGGCGAAGGGGATGAGGACATGCACCACTTTCTGTGGGCATGTCCCCTCTATAATGAGATTAGGTCGGGATGCTTTCGGGGATACATCGCGATGGAGAAGGTCCGGTATACTACACGGATCTCGTGGCTTCGACGCGAACTACCGGCAGTTACGGGAATTCGCGCACGCCTGGTACAAGGCCCGCCGGCTTGAAGACCAGGTTGGCAGGATAAGCTAAGATGGCAGCCAGAGTAGCGGGTAAATGTGGCTAGCTAGCAGGAATACCGCGGACGATGAAGTTCGTACCGTGTGCTGTCCGCCCTAGTTATACAGGGAGAAGGACACAGGGCAAAGGAAGTTAAATAACTTGTAGAGATTCAAGAATCATGTGTATACTTACGCAAAGAGCATAGTGTGCACATGTATCTCGATGATTCGGCCTATATGACCAAGATGTCGAAAAGGTCATGGGTGGTTGGAGGGATTTTCCTTCTAAACCTGCCTATAAAAGTTTTCACTTCAATAACTTTTTATTCTGCATTTTGTGCTCTCGTGAGGTGTAAAAATCTGTCAGCAATTCTCACTTGAAAAACCTATAATATTTTACTGCCATCGCCAACCCGTCTACTAGGCAAGGTGATCGTCTCGCCGGATTGGCGCCATCCGCCCTGGTCTGGACGGCGTCGGTGCTGCCTGTGTGCAGTGCCCGGTGGAGTTAGCCATCCAATTGGCCGGCTCAGGCAGGCTCCTAGTGGCTCGGCGTGGGGGGCCGTGCTGGAGTCCCGGCCTGGGAGGTAGTACAAGTGCATAACGGTCGGACAAACTCGGCCGACATACACTAACTGCTTTGACTGCAGCGACCTCTGCTTCCGCCGCAGTCAATCCGGGCACTCCACTGCCACCCTCCACTGCCACGCTCCACTGCCCCGCGTGTGTGGCTGGCAATAGGCCCGCCAAACACCGCATGGGGAGCAAGGAGTGCAGACCCCCGGCTTTGGCCCCAAAAATGCGGAGCCGCCCTACGACCCCGGCCGCTCACGCCACAAGCACGACCCGATCGACCGCCAGCGCAGAGGAGGTGATGGATACGGCCCTCTAATGGCAACCGAGTCCATTCACCTCCTGCAGGCCAACCTCAACCACTCCGCTGGTGCGTAGGACGTTTTCCTGCAAGCCATGGCGGAGTGGTTGATCGGTGTAGCCGTAGCCGCGGAGCCGTACGCGGTGCCTGACTGGCCTAATTGGCTTCGTCGTCTGTGTCAATTGAGTGCAGACGTATTTTTAATGCTCTGTGCATTAATTTATTTTTGCCAATAAAAGTGTGTTTTTTGTGTTTGTAACTATCCGTGTGGTGTACGTGCGCGTTCCTGGTGTCCCAGTACTATCCTGAGCGACCCGGAACGTCCCCCTTAACGCGAAAAGACGCTGAAATACATTGCGATAGTTGGTGTAATTGTGCGCGATTGTGACGCTTATATAGGTTTAATTGCTGTTTGGAGAGGACCGCTACTCGGTTAAGTACTTTGTTTTAGTTTTAGTTTAGTCTGTAGTTAGTTATTTTTAAGTTAATTAGGATATTTAGGTTTAATTATTTATAAAATTAAGTATAGGGTAGAATTTTTTCCTTTTTCATTCGGCTATTGTGACTAAAATTATAGACTAAAATTTTTGAGTGTATATAACGAAGTTTAGTGTAAATAGACAAATTTGGGTGGAGATAGCGGAAATTTTGTGCAGATAGCCTTGGCCGTCAGTACGTTGTGTACGTGGTTTTGTTTGAGTAATGGCAGACGACGAGGAGGCCACCCGCCATCGGGAACTCCTTCAGGACTTAATGGACAGGAAGCAGGAGGAGATGGATGCGATCATGGAAATGTCAGCGAAGGCGGGCTTCACACCTCGGCAGTCCTTGGCACGGACTCCCCCCACGGGTTTTAGCACCCCGCTAGAGACCCTCGCCACCCCCTGTTCATCGGCGGAGGTAACTCGAGTCCCTCAGGCAACGAAGCGTGGCCTGACGTCACCGGAGGAGGTACAGGAGGCCTTGCGGCGGAAAGTCGCCAATAAGATGCAGGAAAGGAGTGTCGCCCCACCGGTAGGTGGTATTCTTATGGGATTGGGGACTGGAGTGCCGTTGCTGCCTAAGAGCCCCGCCAGACCCACCGTTATGCCACCCCTACCCCCGCGGAGACCTGGTGCTGCGGCCTTCGAGCTCTTCCCCGACGAGCCGGCCGACCCGCTGGCGACGGCAACAGTTGCCCAATTAGTAACGGTGGCGACAACATCCACAAGAGGAATAATGGAGGCGGTCCGGGCGAAGAGTAGTCGCCTGAATAAAGAAGAGATGGCCTCCATGGTTCTCTTTACAGAGAGTGGCATCGGTGGTGACCCACCTGACCACGCGCCTGGCGGAGGCGGAAAAAGAGCTGGCTTCCCTGAGGGCTCGACCACAGCTTGCGGCTGTGCAGTACGCTGCGCCAGCCCCAGCTCCGACGTACGCAGATCGTCTGTGGATGGGGAAAAGGAGCACCCCTAAACCAGCGCCAGGAGGACCAACCCTAGCAATATACCCGGCTGACAAGGATGGAGACTGCAAGACGGCCGAGGACACCAAGGCGCTGGTGAAGAAATCCGTCAACCCTTCAGCGCTGGGCATCCAGGTGTCGCGGGTCCGGCGAGTTGGCAACGCGGGAGTGGTCGTGCAAACGACCTCAATGGAGGCAGCAGCCAAGATTAGAGATGCGCTCCCGACCACGGTACGCGTCACGGAGCCGCAGGCCAAAAAGCCCCTGGTGGCCATTATCAACGTCGATGCCGAAATTACTGGGGCCGCACTTCTAGACGCGGTCTACACCCAAAACCTCGCCAGGAGCAAGAATATTGGACCAGACGTTTTCCAGAAGGAGTGCCGTGTGGCGTTTAAGAAAACTAGGCAGGGGAGTGGACGGGTCACGCATGTCCTGGAGTGCTCCCTGCCTATCAGGGATGCCCCGATCGAAGCGGAGCGGGTGTACGTGGATTGGGAGCGTTACCTTGTACGGGACCATGTCGACATCATCTGCTGCCTCAAGTGCCACGGGTACGGCCACCCCGCGAAGTACTGCAGGAGCGCCGCAGACGTGTGTGGGCGGTGCACAGAGGATGGACACCGCGCGCGGGACTGCCCCCGGCAGCCCGAGGAGATAACTAGGTGCGCCACGTGCAAGGGAGCCGGCAAACCTTATGAAGGACACCGCACCATGGCCCTGAAGTGCCCGGCGAGGCGGTATGCAGAAAACAAGGCGATCAGTCTGGTCAACTATGGCTAGCCACGCCCTAAATCACGAGGAGGAGAGACGGCGATGTGTACGCGTGAGACTAGGCCAGCTCAACCTTGCTGGATCGGAGGTGGCCACCAAGGAAGTGAGGAGGACGGCGAGTGAGTTGGGCCTCGACATAATGTTGCTGCAAGAGCACCACCAAGCTGCACCCCCTGGTACCATCTGTGTAGGGGAGTACTCCAAGGCGGCGATCTACCTGCACCGTCGGGATGTCGGTTGCCTCGTCATCCCCACGTTGAGCAGCAGCCACCAGATGGTGGTCCATCTCCCCGCGTGGGATTTATACCTAGTCTCCGCGTACTTCCAGTACGGAGACGACATCGCAGCGCACTTGAGTCGCCTGGAAGAGGCAATGGAGGTCCTCCGAGGTAAAAGAATCCTGGTGGGGGTGGACAGTAACGCGCACTCCCCGTTGTGGTTTTGCGAGGACCGGCACTACGTCGGCAGGGGCTGCGAGGTTGCGCGCAAACGCCGTATGATGGAAGATTTCATTCTGGCGCGCGACCTCGTGGTCCATAACCAAGCAGTTCAGAAATGGACCTTCTCAACGGCCAACGGGGAGTCCAATGTGGATCTCACTCTGTCCACCCGCAGCGTGTCAACCACGGATTGGCGCGTGTTGGAGGACGCCAGTACCAGCGACCACAGGCTGATCGTCTTTGAAGCGGGAGGAGGTCGGGGGAGCCCGACTAACTCGTGTGCAGAGTTGCCGATGGAGCTGACGAGGTTTCGGGACCGTGGGGTGGGCTGGGCCAGGTTTCGCGCAGGGATCCATGAGAGCGTGGGGGGGTTAGATTTTGGGGCTTCGGCGGACGAATTGTGCGCGTCCTTCCAGGCTAAGATTTTAAGAGTGGCTAAGTCGACCCTGGGCACAGTGGGCAGTGCTCGGGACCGAGGTTACGAATGGTGGACCCCTGAGTTGGATCAGCTCAGGAGGGCCTATTCTCGTAGTCGTCGAAAGTACCGGGGGTATAAGGGCTCCGGAGGCTTCGCCGAGGACTCGGCTCGTGTTGCAATGTGTAGGGCCCGCCGTTGCTACAGGTCTGCAATGGAGCTGGCCGAGCTCCAGCACTTTAGAAATATCGCGGATACGGCAAACCACAATTCGTGGGGGGTGGCCTATCGCGAGGCATCAGGCCGGTCAAGACCGCCCAGCAATATCATACACGGGGTTGAATTCGGGAATCGCGTTGGGATGAACCTGAGGGAGGCGATAGTCGACCTTGTGAGTGCCCTGTGTCCTGACGACAATCCGTTGCGGGATACCGCGTACCACAGGCGGGTTAGGCTGATGGCAGCTTGCGTGCCGTCAACTAGGGATGCGCTGCCGCCTGCGGAGGCTGCATTGGGGGCTATAGTCAGGACATTGCCTAACACTGCACCGGGTGCCGATGGGATCACCGCACGCATGCTGCGACACATTTGGTGCGTGGCCTCGTCCGAGTTGACGTTGATTATGGGGAAATGCGTTAGCGAAGGAACCTTCCCAGCCGTCTGGAAGATTGGTCGACTGATCGTCCTGCCTAAGGGCAACGGCAGACCTCTATCGGATCCGAAGGCCTATCGCCCTATCACGATGCTACCTGTGCTGGGGAAACTGTTGGAACGCGTAATGTTACAGTGCGCGCCGGAGATTACTAGGGGAATCTCGACCTCACAGCATGGTTTTACGCTGGGGAGGTCGACGTCTACTGCTTTACTGAGCATTACTAGGGCTGCTAAATCTGCCGACACCAAGTACCTGCAGGCGGTATTCCTGGACATCTCGGGGGCCTTCGACAACGCCTGGTGGCCTATGATCCTGCTGAAGGCGAAGGCCGGGGGGTGCCCGAGCAACGTCTTTCGGATGTTGACCGGGTATTTCGCTGGTCGGCGCGTCGGCATGGGTGTGGGGGACCAGGTGGTGTGGAAGACCTCCACTATGGGATGTCCGCAGGGCTCGGTGCTGGGCCCGGCTCTCTGGAATCTGCTGATGAACGACCTGCTTCAGCTGCCGCTCCCGGGGGGGACCAGCATGGTGGCGTACGCCGACGATCTGACGATCTTGATTGGAGCGAACTCCAGGGCGGGCATAGAGGCCAGCGCGGCGGCCGCTTTGCAGGCTGTCGGAGAGTGGGGGGGCCCGGAATAGGCTGGAGTTCTCCCCCGGTAAGTCTGCGAGTATGACGCTCAGGGGACGATTCCAGCGGCCCCCTACAATACGCCTGGGGGGTAACTCTATCAGGGACGTCAGGTCGACCACCGTGCTGGGAGTGGTACTGGATACGGGTCTGTCGTTCACGCAGCATGCGCAATCGATTGGCGAACTGTCGTCTGTCGTCTTGGGGGGTTCGCTACCGGGCCCTTAAGGTCCTGTACCACGGTACTTACGTGGCGACCATTGCGTATGCTGCGGACGTATGGTTCCATAGAGCCGGGCTCTACGCGGTTAGAAGTGCTCTTCTGAGCTCGCAGAGGGCAGCTCTCGTTCTGCTCACTAAGGCGTATCGCACAACTAGTACGGCTGCCTTACCGGTTATCGGTGGGGTTCTACCCGCCGACCTGGAGGTCATCCGTGCTGGGAGGGCGGCGGAGGCACGCCAAGTCGCGACCAGACAGGAATATTTGGATGGGCGGAGGGCCATTTGGGCTGACGTCGTGGCCCAAATGGCCCTAAAGGGAGGGAGACTTATCGGTTTTTCCCGGACGTGGCGGCTCGACTCAAGGCGACTTAGATCGAGCCGGACTATGAGGTTTCTCAACTGCTGGGGGGTCACGGGTGTTTCCGCAGGCGGCTGCGTGCTCTGGGGCTAGGAGAGAGTGCGGAGTGTAGCTGCGGCGGGGGGGAGGAAGATATGCACCATGTCTTGTGGGAGTGCCCACTTTATGACGCGCCCAGGCTAGGGATGCTCTCGAGGATACAACGTGACGAAGAAGGACCGGCATATTAAATGGATCTCGTTGCTACGGAGGCGAACTTTCGGCAACTACGGGACTTCGCACACGCCTGGTACAAGGCCCGAAGGCTTGAAGACCAGGTTGGTAGGATACGCCAGGATGGCAGCCAGAGTAGCGGGTCCAGTGGCTAGCTAGTAGGAATACCGCGGACGACGAAGTCGTACCGTGTGCTGTCCGCCCTAAGATACAGGGAGAAGGACACAGGGACAAGGATGAGAGAATTTAAATAACTTGTAGAGATTCAAGAATCATGTGCATACTTACGCAATGAGCATGGTGTGCACATGTATCTCGATGATTCGGCCTGTATGACCATGATGTCGAAAAGGCCATGGGTGGTTGGAGGGATTTGGCCTAATTGGCTACCCTACCCTAAAAGGGAAGCTGAGTGGAAGATCGCCCACTATTAGGCTCATTGGAGAGCCGGTAAGAAGCGTCCAATCAGCGACTGTCCTGGGTGTCGTAATGGATTCTAACTTGAGCTTCCGGCTCCACGCGCAGTCCATTGGAGAGCGTGCCGCAGCAGCGTTCGGGAAAATGCACCACGTTCTGTGGGCATGTCCCCTCTATGATGAGATTAGGTCGGGGATGCTCTCGGGGATACATCGTGACGGAGAAGGTCCGGTATACTACACGGATCTCGTGGCTTCGGAGGCGAACTACCGGCAGTTACGGGAATTCGCGCACGCCTGGTACAAGGCCCGCCGGCTTGAAGACCAGGTTGGCAGGATAAGCCAAGATGGCAGCCAGAGTAGCGGGTAAATGTGGCTAGCTAGCAGGAATACCGCGGACGACGAAGTTCGTACCGTGTGCTATCCGCCCTAGTAATACAGGGAGAAGGACACAGGGCAAAGGATGAAGGAAGTTAAATAACTTGTAGAGATTCAAGAAACATGTGCATACTTACGCAAAGAGCATGGTGTGCACATGTATCTCGATGATTCGGCCTGTATGACCAAGATGTCGAAAAGGCCATGGGTGGTTGGAGGGATTTGCCCGTTGGGCAGTTCGGCTGGAGAGGCCTCGATACGGTGTCATACCGACGATGCCTTCCGGCCGATGCTGATGGAGTGGTTGGAGCGGACGCACAGGGTGCTTTCCTTTCGACTGGTGCAGGTGCTGATGGGGAACGGTAGCTTTGCCAAGTACCTGCACAAGATCGTCAGGAGGTAGAGCATACCGGCCTGTCATCACTGCGATTGCGACGAGGATACGACGCAGCACATGCTCGAGGTGTGTGCCGCGTGGGCGGGGAAGCACCGTAAACTCGTCGCAATCATTAGTGTCGACATCGTCAGAAACTGGGACGCGTCGCCGCCTTCTGTGAGGCCATCATCTCACGGAAGGAGGCGGCGGATCTTGCGCGAGAGGAACTTCTCTTCGGTGACACGTTCCAGTGCCGGTGACTCGCCGCTATGCCGCCCTAGCCGGGGCCGTGGGTGACCGGATCGGGGATTTTAGTCCGTCACCCGCAGAGAAGCTGACCACGCGACGGTGACTGACGTCCCGGGACAGGGACGTCGATAGGTGAGGGTACCCGAAAGGGTATTCCGTCGGGTCGACCACTGACGACAAGGAATTCGGTACTGGTGGTCGGCCCAACGATGAAGGCGACATAAATACGGAAGGATTATGGGCCAGCGCGCCGTCCTTTCGTCGCCCCGGATGAAATGGACCACTTGTGCGCTTACCATAGCCCACTCATAAAAAAAAGCAAGGTGATCATTACTCATCCATTTGTAGAGGAAACCTACATCCAGCAGTAGGCAGTGATTGATGCCAATAATGTTTTTTTTTTTATTGCCGATGGTGGCAAATGAGCAGGCAGCCCACCTGATGGTAAGTGCTACCGCCGCACATGAACCTTTGCAATACCAGGGGCAAAGCCAGGCCGCTGCCTACCGTGAAGAAAATACTCTTCTTAAACCTCGTTTAAAGAAGGAGATGTCATAGCGCTCGGGAAACACAGCAGCAGGTAGTTCATTCCAGAGCCTGCACGTACTTGGGAGAAATAATTGCTGGAAACGTACAGTTGAAGACCATATAGTTTCCAGGTGAAATAGATGAACCCTGCTGCGGTGTCAAGTGGTACGTTGGTAAAACGGTGACGGTGGTACCAAGTCAAACAGTTCCTCAGAGCACTCCCCATGAAAGAGCAGATAGAGTTTACAGAGTGACCCAAAGTCTCTCCGCCGCTCCAGTGACTCCAATCTGTCCGTAAGATTGGGATCCCCGACGATTCGAACAGCACGCCTTTGGAGGGAGTCAAGTGGGTTTATCCGGGGTCACCCGGATCACTGCCATGGGACCTGTAGAGGTACGCATAGATGCCGGTAAGCCCTCCATAGTCTACGCGTAACCATAGGATTGATAGGTCATCATGTTCGAGGGCCTAAAGGCGGCGACAACAGATGACGCCCCGAATGAATACGCACACCCTGGTTTTACGACAGAAGGTATGCTCCAATTCGTGGCCGGGGTAATTTAAGTACGAAATATCATCCGGAGCACTATTCTGTCTCCGTTAAAAAGAGCAGGGCAGGCCGCGCCGCCTCGAAATGATGGAGGACGGCGTCGAGGTTGCTATGTAAACCCCAATTAAAACCCATATTACAAAAATCCACATCAAATGTGGATAAGGGGACCGCCGTGTAAAACCTTTTGTTTTTGTTTTTCCTATTCGTGGTTTATTTTAAGAAGAGGAGGAAGGAAGTGTGAATATGTATAACGGGGTTCGGTGATGCAAAAAAAATGGGGCGGAGCGTAGTGCATGGTTCAGGGGTGAGTTTTGTGTTTTGAGAATTTTGAGTTTTGAGGCCTCGGTTCGGGGTGCGAACCGTGGAGGCCTTCCGGCCGGTGCTGATGCAGTGGTTGGAAAGGCGGCACGGGGTGCTCTCCTTCCGACTAGTGCAGGTGTTGACGGGGCATGGGAGCTTCGCCAAATACCTGCACAGGGTCGTAAGGAGGGAGAGTACACCGTCCTGCCACCACTGCGATTGCGACGAGGACACGGCGCGCCACACGCTCGAGGCCTGCGCGGCTTGGGCAGTGCAGCGCCGTTAAGTCGTCGCAATCATCGGTGCCGACCTGACGCTGCCGGCCATCGCTAGGGCGATGGTCGACAGCGTCGGGAATTGGGACGCGGTCGCAGCCTTCTGCGAGACAGTGATCTCGCAGAAGGAGGCGGCGGATCGTCTGCGCGTGGAGCGCAGCCTCGATGAGGAGATCCCCGCCGCCGGCGACTGGGGCGGCGTAGGCGCAACTATCTGCGCCTCATGCCGCCCTAGCCGAGGCCGTGGGTGACGTGACCGGGGATTAGTCCGTCACCCGCCGAGAGGCTGACCGCGTGAGGAAAGACCGACGTCCTCCCCGAGGGGGGGACGTCGGTCGATGGGAGGGTACCCCGCGTAGGGGGTATTCCGTCGGGCCGACCACTGACGACAAGTAAACCTGCTCCAGTGGTCGGCCCAACGACGAAGGCGAGGTGGTTTTTGGGTGGGTTGCGGGAGTTGCGTGCTTAAGCCCCTCTGTCGCCCCTGACGGAGTGGTGCGGAGGCGCGCCGACCGCAGCCCACCCACAAAAAAAAAAAGGGGTGAGTTTTGTGAGGAGCTGATACGAAGCACGGAAGGGCCCCTGATACTACTGTTTCCCACACCGGCACGACGACTACCCAACGGGATTTTCGCCGGTTGGTTGGACAGCCTCCCAGGGGGGATGATCCTGGGTTCGGGTCCCCTACTGACCGGCAGGTGGCCGGTGGTGACCATTCCCATTGGGTCTCCCTGTATCCCATGTCAGCCCCTCACGCTCAATGCCCCGACCACGAACTCACCACCGCAAGTTTCAGGCATCACCAAAACCCGCCACACACAGACATACCCAGAAAGTTGGGCTTCCGGATCTCTCGCTCACCGAAGCAACAAATTGTTACTACTCAGACGTCGATTTTCTCCCATCGGCGTCTCGATCACCGTCCACTCGGTTGACGTCAGCATCCGGGCCCATATGAGGTACTTGGACCCGGTGCTCGACGGGCAATAGTGGTTCCGGTGGCAAACGAGCAAACAGTACACCTGATGGTAAGTGTTGCTGCCACTCATGGACTTTTACAAGGTCGTTGCCTGTCGCGAAGAAAGTGAAGGGAGTGTGAATGCGTGCATTGAGGCTCGGTGATACCAAGGGCACCACCAAAACCCTCCACACGCAAACACCCTCAGAAAGTTGGGCTTCCGGCTCTCTCGCTCACCGAACGAAGCGCAGTAACAAATCGCTACTACTCAGACGTCGATTTTCTGTGAGAGTGTGGTACTGCCCCGGACGGACCGGCCAACGGCTGTAGACAGATAACTGTCGACAGTGTGGTCCTACCACTCTTGTATCCGCACTATCGTGGCTTATGCCGAACGTGGGCGGACCGAGCGCTAAGTGCCGACGGCTGTACGCGGGGGTCATCCGGTGGAGGATGGCCCTGTACGGCGCACCGGTGTGGGCTGGGTCCATGACCGTCCGACTTAGGGCACTTCTGTGGCGACCACAAAGGGTCATAGCGGTCAGAGCCATCCGCGGCTACCGCACGGTGGCGACGGAGGCAGCCCCGTGGGACCTGGAGGCGGAGATGCTCGCCGGACTGTATCGGCGGGTGACGGGGGTGCGGGCGGGGGGCGGTGTGGTCTCGTTAAGGGATCTCACCACCTGACGCGACGACGCCCGCCGAGACGTCATTGCCCAAAGGTAATAGTCAATCGCTGTCTGATCCCAAAGCATATCGCCCGATCAGACTTCTCTCGGTTTTGGGTAAGGTCTTGGAGAGAATATTGCTACATTGTGCTCCCAACAACTCGCACAGCATCTCCTCCTGCTATTCGGTTCCTTCTGGACACCGTGGCTCATAGCAACTGCAAATATGTGCAGGCAGTTCTTTTGGATATTTCGGGTGCCTTTGAAAACGCGTGGTGGCCCATGATTCTGCTGAAGGCCAAAAACGGGGGTTGCCCACTGAACATCTATAGGATGCTGGTGTCCTATTTTTGCAGCCGGCGTGCCGGTTTCTTTGCTGGAGGTGAAATCGTGTGGAAACAATTAACCATGGGATGCCCGCAGGGCTCTGTATTGGGGCCCTCTCTGTGGAATCTCCTGATGGACGATCTATTTCAACTCCCTTTACCAGAGGGAGTCAAACTGATTGCGTACGCGGATGACGTAACGGTCACCATCGAGTCGAACTCTCGTGCGGGATTAGAGGCTTTGGCCTCCACGGCCCTCGGACTTGTCACAGCCTGGGGATTTCGTAACAGACTGACCTTTTCCCCCATGAAGTCATGTTCCATAACCCTAAAAGTGAAGCTGAGTGGAAGGCCGCCCACTGTTAGGCTCGGTGGAGAGCCGGTAAGAAGCGCACAATTAGCGACTGTCCTGGGTGTCGTAATTGATTCTAACTTGAGCTTCCGGCTCCACGCGCAGTGCATTGGAGAGCGTGTTGCAGTAGCGTTCGGGAAAATGTTGCGTGTCTCCGCCTCATCCTGGGGCATACGGTACGTGGGCCTTCGAATACTGTACCAGGCTATATTCGTTGCCAGCATCACTTATGCGCCGGGATGTTGGTGGAAACGCACGTCCACTTACATGGTAAGGAGCGCGTTGTTAAGGACCCAGCGGCAGGCCCTTATACTAATCACAAAGGCTTACTGCTCAGCTAGTTCGGCAGCATTGCCAGTTTTGGCAGGGGTTTTTCCTGCGGACTTAGAGGTAATCCGTGCTGGTAGGATAGACGATGTAAGGTTTTCTGGCCAGAACTGCCCTAGGACGGAGAGAAGCCAAATTTCAGAGGAGCTCGTTGCTGAGTGGCAGCGAAGATGGGACGGGGAGGAGAAGGGTAGGGAGCTCCATCGGTTTTTCCCCGATGTTCGTGTTCGACTCAGATCCCTCTGGGTGGAGCCCGACTACCAGTGCTCTCAAATTTTGACAGGTCATGGCTGTTTTAGAAGGAGACTTTATGAGATGAAGCTATGCAGAGCAGCCTGTGTTACTGCGGAGAGGAGGATGAATGTCTGGATCATGTGCTATGGCGATGCCCACTGTACGATGAAATCTGCATAAAGATGTTGGACGGGATTCAACGGGTCAATCATGGACCCATACACTATTGCGATCTTGTTAACTCCGAGGCCAACTTTCGACGGTTGAGAGACTTTTCACATCATTGGCATAACATCAGGAGCGGGCCCGAGCTGGCGGAGAAAGGACAGGGTCCATGACGCAGTCGCCATCGTCGTGTCGTCCGTCGCAATAGCGACACCCACGTGGAACAAGCCGCCCCAGAAAGGGGAGAGGGCTCGGGCAGACAATTTGTAGGGAGTCAAGAAAGTGCACGCTCGAAAGAGCACACGCAAGTAAGGCGTGCATCTCCCGTGATTCGGTCCATATAGCCAGGATGGCTGGAGGGACCATGGGCTGGTGGAGGGGTCTGCCCGGTGGGCAGTCCGGCTGAAGAGGCCTCGGTTCGGGGTGCGATCCATGGAGGCCTTCCGGCCGGTGCTGATGCAGTGATTGGAAAGGTGGCACGGTGTGCTCTCCTACCGACTGGTGCAGGTTTTGATGGGGCATGGGTGCTTCGCCAAATACCTGCACAAGGTCGTTAGGAGGGAGAGTACACCGTCCTGCCACCAATGCGATTGCGACGAGGACACGGCGCGCCATACGCTCGAGGCCTGCGCGGCTTGGGCAGTGCAGCGCTGTGAACTCGTCGCAATCATCGGTGCAGACCTGACGCTGCCGGCTATCGCTAGGGCGATGATCGACAGCGTCTGCCAGCTATCGCTAGGGCGATGGACGACAGCGTCGGGAATTGGGACGCGGTCTCAGCCTTCTACGAGACAGTGATTTCGCGGAAGGAGGCGGCGGATCACCTGCGCGAGGAGCGCAGGCTGGATGAGGAGATACGCTGCCGGTGACTGGGGCGGCGTAGGTGCAACTACCTGCGCCTCAGGCCGCCCTAGCCGAGGCCGCGGGTGACGTGACCGGGGATTAGGCCGTCACCCGCCGAGAGGCCGACCGCGTGAGGAAAGACCGATATCCTCCCCGTTACCCCAAGTAGGGGGTATTCCGTCGGGCCGACCACTGATGAAAAATTAACCCTGCTCCGGTGGTCGGCCCAACAACAAAGGTGACGTGGTTTTCGGGTGGGTTGCCGGAGTTGCGTGCTTAAGCCCCTCTGTCGCCCCGGACGGAGTGGTGCGGAGGCGCGCCGACCGCAGCCCACCCACAAAAAGAAAAACAAAAGAAAGACGTCGATTTTCTGCGAGAGTGTAGTACTGCCCCGGACGGACCGGCCCGCTGCTGCAGACAAAAGACTGTCCACATTGTGGTCCTACCACTGAGTCACGAAAGATGGTTTAATGATGTAACTACTTCCAATGCAATATTTTGAGTTACAATGTCCATAATACATCGTTATATTGTTTAAAACAACAATATTGTCAATACTTATCGCATCTATTTGTAATAATATAGATAACATAAATAAATCTATATAAATACCTGTAGAATTGTTTACCACTTAAGACACTCCGGTCAATTTCAAACGTGCCACTATTTGAAGATTATCAATACGTCTGATTGACAAAAGCGCTTATCGCAAGATATCTTCTGTAAGAATTGTCATTTAAATTCACTTACGTATTTTCTATTATTTATTAACAGCTATGGATATTAGTCCTTTAAGTATCGATATTGCTCATATTGTTATTAATGATGAATTAATTCCATTCCATAAATTTTAGCTACCACTTACCTAAAGTTTAAATAACACATATGGTCAACGTTTGCAAATATATAGCTACCTAAAATTTTAACATTAATTTTCTCTCGTCGAAACGTTTAACTAACTTCAAATTCGTCATATGTATTGCTTTAGGTATCTTCTAAAATGTAGGGGTTATTGTTTTAAATGGACATGAGACATCCACTGTTATACATAATCCTTAGTAAGGAAGTAAGGAGCTATCACTATGATTGAGTTCGCATTCTTTTTTCATATATATCTTTCTTTCCAGGATTTTCTCTGCATTACTGAACACTGGCTTAAAACAAACCAATTAATGTTCAATTTTCCTAATCACCAGATTTCTAGCTCGTTCAACAGAATGAATATAAAATGAGGTGGCTCATTGATAATCATAAACACATATTGTTTAAGATAATGAGAAAGAAAAGATATTGTGAGACTTTCTGTTACGTGAACGTATTATTGACAATTCCCCGGTCCGATCACCCACGGCCTCGGCTAGGGCGGCATTAGGCGCAGATACTCGCGCCTGCGCCGCCCGAGTCGCCGGCGGCGGAACGTGTCGCCGAATAGGAGCTCCACTCGCACACGATCCACCGCCTCCTTCCGTGAGATTACGGCCTCACAGAAGGCGGCGACCGCGTCCTAGTTCCTGACGCTGTCGAGCATCTCCCTGGCGATGGTCGGCAGCGCCAGGTCGGCACCGATAATTGCGACGAGTTCACGGTGATCCGCCTCCCATGCAGCACACTCCTCGAGCGTGTGCTGCGCCGTGTCCGCGTCGCAACTGCAGTGGTGGCAGGACGGTGTGCTCTCCCTCCTGACAATCTTGTGCAGGTACTTCCCGAAGCAATCGTGCCCCGTCAGCACCTGCACCAGTCGGAAGGAAAGCACCCCGTGCTTCCGCTCTAACCAATCCATTAGCACCGGCCGGAGGGCCTCGACGGTCCTGACACCGTACCGAGGACTCTCCAGCCGGACTGCCCAACAGGCAAATCCCTCCAACCACCCATGGCCTTTTCGACATCTTGGTCATATAGGCCGAATCATCGAGATACATGTGCACACCATGCTCTTTGCGTAAGTATGCACATGCTTCTTGAATCTCTACAAGTTATTTAACTTCCTTCATCCTTTGCCCTGTGTCCTTCTCCCTGTATAACTAGGACGGACAGCACACGGTACGAACTTCGTCGTCCGCGGTATTCCTGCTAGCTAGCCACATTTACCCGCTACTCTGGCTGCCATCTTGGCTTATCCTGCCAACCTAGTCTTCAAGCCGGCGGGCCTTGTACCAGGCGTGCGCGAATTCCCGTAACTGCCGGTAGTTCGCCTCCGAAGCCACGAGATCCGTGTAGTATACCGGACCTTCTCCGTCGCGATGTATCCCCGAGAGCATCCCCGACCTAATCTCATCATAGAGGGGACATGCCCACAGAACGTGGTGCATGTCCTCATCCCCTTCGCCGCAGCTACATTCCGCGTGAGCTCCTAGCCCTAAATCGTACAGCCGCCTGCGAAAGCACCCATGACCCCCTAGTAATTGGGAGGTTTCATAGTCCGGCTCGACCCAAGTCGCCTTGAGGCGAGCCGCCACGTCCGGGAAAAACCGATACGTCTCCCTCCCCTTGTCCTCACGATCCCACCGCGCCTGCCACTGAGCAACAACATCTGTCCATATAGCCCTCCGCCTATCCCGATATTCCTGTCTAGTCGCGTCCTGGCGCGCCGCCGCTGCTCTCCCAGCACGGATGACCTCCAGGTCGGCCGGCAGTACCCCACCGATGACCGGCAGGGCAGCCGTACTGGTCGTGCGATATGCCTTGGTGAGCAGAACGAGCGCAGCCCTCTGCGAGCGTAACAACGCGCTCCTAACCGCGTAGAGACCGGCTCTATGGAACCATACATCCGCAGCATACGCAATCGTCGCCACATATGTCCCATGGTACAGGGTCTTAAGGGCCCTGTAGCGAACGCCCCACGAAGACGCCGAAATGCGGGCCACCTTACCAAAGCACTTGGCCGCTCGCTCGCCAATCGAGTGCGCATGCTGCGTGAAAGACAGACCCGCGTCCAGCACCACCCCCAGAACAGCAGTCCACTTGACGTCCCTGACAGAGCTCACCCCAAGACGTATTGTGGGAGGCCTCTGAAAACGCCCCCTCAGCGTCATACTCGCTGACTTACCCGGGGAGAAGTCCAGCCTATTCCGGGCTTCCCACTCTCCAACAGCCTGTAAAACGGCCGCCGCGTTGGCCTCAATGCCCACCCTGGAGTTTGCCCCAATCAGGACCGTCAGGTCGTCGGTGTATGCTACCATTCTGGTCCCCCCCGGAAGCGGTAGCCGAAGCGGTCATCCATGAGCAGGTTCCACAGAGCCGGCCCCAAGACCGAGCCCTGCGGACATCCCATAGTAGAGGTCTTCCACACCACCTGGTCGCCCGCACCCATACCCACGCGCCGACCAGCGAAGTACCCAGACAACATCCGATAGATATTGCCCGGGCATCCCCTGGCCTTCGCCTTCAGTAAGATCATGGGCCACCAGGCGTTATCGAATGCCCCCGAGATGTCCAGGAAGATAGCCTGCAGGTATTTAGTATCTGCAGAGTTAACCGCGCCCGTAATGCTTAGCAAAGCCGAAGACGTAGATCTCCCCAGCGTAAAACCATGCTGTGAGGTCGAGATTCCCCTAGTAATCCCCGGTGCACACTTTAACATTACGCGTTCCAATTTACCCAGCACAGGTAACATCATAATAGGGCGGTAAGCCTTAGGATCGGATAGAGGCCTGCCATTGCCCTTAGGCAGTACGAGTAACCTACCAATCTTCCAGACGGCTGGGAAGGTACCTTCGCATACGCATTTACCCATTACCAACGTCAACTCGGACGACGCTGCGCACCAAATGTGACGCAGCATGCGTGCGGTGATCCCATCAGCACCCGGTGCAGTGTTGGGCAGCGCTCTAACTATTCCTCCCAATGCAGCCTCCGCAGGCGGCAGTGCGGCTATATGTGTGCCATCCTCCCGGATGGCACACATATAGCCGCAACCCTGACCTGCCGGTGGTACGCAGTGTCTCGTGACAGTATGTCGTCAGGACACAGAGCCATCATCAAGTCTGTGATGGCACCCCGTAGGTCACCCTGTTGACGACCCGCATACGCGATCCCATGAATCACATTGGGAGGCGGCCTTGTTCGGCCAGTAGCTTCACGATAGGCCGCGCCCCAAGGGTTCTCATTCGCGGAGTCCGCAAGGCTCCTGAAATGCTCGATTTCCGCACGCTTCATCGCAATCCTGTAGCTGCGGCGGGCCCTACACATATCAGCTCTGGCTGATATCGCGGCAAAGCCATCGGTGGCTCCGCAACCCCTATACCGGCGGCGGCTGCGAGAGTAGGACTTCCTGAGCCTGTCCAGCTCTGGGGTCCACCATTCATAGCCCCGATCCTGGGTGTTACCCGCAATACCCAGGGTAGACTTCGCCACCCGTAAAATCATAGCCTGAAAGGACGCGCAAAGGGCGTCCGCGGGTTCCCCAAATTTAAGCCCCCCCACACTCTCGTGGATACCCGCGCGAAACCGGGCCCAACCCACCCCACGGTCCCGGAACCTCGTTGGCTCCACCGACAGTCCTGCGCACGAGATAGTCGGGCTCCCCCGTCCTCTTCCCACTGTGAAGGTGATCAGACGATGGTCACTGACGCTAACATCCTCCAGGACGCGCCAGTCCGAGATGGATACGCTACGGGTGGATAGCGTGATGTCCACATTTGACTCCCCGTTCGAAGTGAAAAAGGTCCACGGCTGGCCCTCTCGATTGTGGATCACGAGGTCGCGTGCCAGGATGAAATCTTCCATTTGGTGGCGCTTGCGGGCGACCTCGTGACCACGGCCGACGTAATGGCGCTCCTCACAAAACCACAACGGGGAGTGCGCGTTGCTATCCACCCCAATCAGCACTTTCCTCCCCCGGAACGCCTCCAGAACGTTCTCCAGTCGTCGTAGATGCTGCTCGTTGTCGTCGCTATACTGGAAGTACGCGGAGACCAGGTACAGGTCCCACGTTGGGAGGTGGACCACCACCAGGTGAGTGCTGCTTAAATGGGCCAGAAAAAGGCACCCGATTGCCCAACGTACAATGACTTCTCGGCGGGCGTCGACCCGCCAGGCGGTGATCTCTTTGATGGAGACCATGCTGCCGCGGGCGCGTGTCTCCGACACCCGCCGGTAAATGTCGGCGAGCATCTCCGCCTCCAGGTCCCACGGCGGAGTTCCGGCCAGGAGGCATGCTGCCTCCGTCGCCACCGTGCGGTAACCCCGTATGGCCCTGATCGTCCCTGATGACCCTCTGTAATCGCCACAGGAGGGCCCTAAGATGGACGGTCAGGGACCCCGCCCACACCGGTGCGCCGTACAGGGCCATCGACCGGATCACCCCCACGTACAGCTGTCGGCACGTAGCACTGGGTCCGCCCACATTCGGCATCAGCCGCGAAAGGGCGGACGCCGCGCCGACAAACCGGGGAACAAGTCGATGGAGATGCTCCCGGAACCAAAAATGCCCGTCGAGCACCAGGCCCAAGTACTTCATGTGGGCCTGGATGCTGATGGTGACCGACTTCACGGTGATCGAAGCGCCGGCGGGAGGCCCGGTGGTACGGAGGCCATGGAACAAAAGGACCTCCATCTTTTCCAGGGCTACCCACAACCTCAGCTCTTCGATCCGCCTGACAATCTCCTCGGTGCCGAGAGTTGCCAGGCGTGCCGTCTCCTCTAGCGTCTCACCCCGGGCTGTGACGAGTGTATCGTCGGCGTAGCAAATTACGCCCAGCCCGGGTGGGAGGCTTCCTCTCAACGCCTAGTCGTAGCCGATGCTCCACAGGGTAAGACCCAGAACCGACCCCTGTGGGACACCGCACGTCAGGGCGTTCGCACAACGTCCCCTACTCGGTCAACGTGGAGGACGCTGCGCCCCTCCAAGTAGTCTGCCACCAGCCGCCTGAGGTACACGGGCACCCCGTGGTACCTCAGCCCCTCCCTGATGCAGCTGAATGGCAGACTGTTGAAGGCGTTGGCGATGTCCAGGGACACCGCCAACAGGACTCCTCCGCCGGTGACGGCCTCCGCTACCACGACCTTAAGGCGCAGTAGGGCTGCGATCGTCGAACGCCACCTCCAAAAATCAAACTGGGCATCCGACAGATTGGGCCCAACCCCGACGAGGTGCCGCTCGATGCGGACAGCCAACACCCTCTCCAGCAGCTTGCCCGCATCATCGAGCAGCACGATGGACCTGTAGGCCGAGGTCGACTCCGGAGACCGTCTCAGATAGCAGGAGAAACAGCCTCCCCTCTTTCCAGCACCCAGGGAACTGCCCGGACGTCAAACAGTCGTTGAACAGTCCCCTGAGGCGTGGTCCCAGGTGCTCGAGGACCAGGGCCAGCACACGGTTCGGAATACCGTCGGGCCCGGGGGCGGTGGATTTGACTCGCATACGCGTCACCGCCACCCCCATTTCCGGCACCGTGATGGGTGGAGCACTTTCATCGTCGGCCTCCCGGTCGCTGTCTGGCGAAGCCATGACTGGGGGCGTGTGCTCCGCCCGCCGTGGCAAGAGGTCCTCGACAACTCTGGTGAGGAGGCTGGGCTGGAGAGTCTCGGTGATGGTCGAATTTGAATTTGAAGTGTGTGTGTGAGTTTTGAATTTGAATTTGAAGTGTGTTCTCTTTTGGGGCACAGTCTTGTAATTTGTGAATTTCCTATTAAACGTGATAAACCTAGACCACGCACAGTAAATTTAGACACATAAAGTATATTAATATGGATGCAAGCACTCTTAGGGATGTTAATAAAATTGTTTGTACACTTAACTATAATGTACTTGCTTATTCGACCAGCATGCACCTTCTAAATCCATTGTTATTAAGGATTGTTCCTATCCCTGCATAACAGATAATATTAAATTCATGATGCGGTTACGGGACAGGGCCTCCGCAGATTACCATAAAACTAAATATAACAATAAGAAAGAATATTATAAAAGCTTAAAATCGGCCGTTAACAAGATACTTTTTTATGAAAGAGCTGCCTATTTTAAGCAGAATATTAAAAATAAAATGAACAATCCCCATTTGTTATGGAAAAACCTGAAGTCCACATTACTACCAAAGGATGACCTAGAGTTGCCTGCTCATTTTAACGATCCTGATACCTTAAATATGCATTTCTCTAGTATACCAAGCACTTCTGATGTTAGTACCTCGCAATTGACATTTTATGAGTACCATAATTTTAGTGATACCACATTTCATATGTAATTCATAATTTTAGTGATACAACAGTTATCACATTTTGTTCATGCTAACGATATTTTAAGTCTACTGCAGTCTGGTTTCAGGCCTGGGCACAGCACAGTCTCAGCACTCCTTAAAGTGACTGGCGACGTGAGAGCTGCGGGGAGGCTACTAGGATCACTGTGCTGGTCCTGGTAGACTTCTCTAACGCCTTTAACGCCGTCAGTCACGATATTCTGCTATCTATCCTGTTCCACTTTAGGATCTCGGCGGATGCTTTGGAATGGTTTACATCTAATCTTCAGGGTCGTCAGCAGTGCGTCCGCATCGATGATACTTTGTCCGATTGGTGCGATTTGACCTCTGGCATCCCTCAAGGCGGTATACTTTCTCCTCTTCTCTTCTCTATCTTTATTAATCTTATAACCCCTGAACTTCAGTGTGCGTATCATTTGTATGCCGATGACCTACAACTACTCTCATGCCAGGTTAGACGATGTGCAGTCAGCTATCACGAGTATCAACTCTGATCTATTAGCCATAAGCGCTTGGGCTGCAAGATTTGGTTTGGCAGTCAATGCAGAAAAGTGTCAATGTATTATACTCGGCAGTCCGCGGATAATCAGCAAACTTGATCCCCATGATTTGCCATCCATTGTCTATAACGGAACAGTGATCCCCTATAGTCAACACGTAAAGAATCTCGGCCTATTCCTAGACTCGACGATGGAGTGGCAAACGCAGATCACTACCATATCGAATAAAGTAACAGGAACGCTTCGCTAGCTATATCGCTTAAAAAACTTTCTTCCTGTGAAGACCAAGACAGCGCTGGTTCAAACCTTAATCCTTCCTATAATCAATTATGCTGATGTGTGCTACCTCGACCTGAATGCAGATCTGTTCAATAAACTGGACCGACTTCTCAACAATTGCATTCGATTCGTTTTTAACCTGCGTAAATTCGAACACGTATCCACATTTCGATCTCAGCTTAATTGGCTACCGATAAGGCAAAGACGAAGCTTGCGAACTCTTTCTTTACTGTATTCTATTTTAAACTCTCCTAATGCTCCTCCCTACTTAAAACTTCACTTTCAACTTCTTTGCACTACTCACGACCGTAATCTCCGTTCCTCCAAAAATCTTCTTTTTCACTGTCCTTCTCACTCCTCCAGTCTGGTACATTCTTCCTTTTATATCCAGGCCATTCTTCTTTGGATTGCGCTACCATTAGAGATCAAAATGGCCCCTAATCGTGATAGTTTTAAGGCTATGGTCAAACGCCTACTTAGGCCTTCTGACGGAATGAACTCATCATTGAGGAATCACCTCTGCTGTTTATAAAATTTATATGTGTATGTATTTATGTATGTATATATGTATGTGTGTGTATATGTATATGTATATATATATATATATGTATTGTTTGCTTGTATTAGATATAAGATTTCAAAGAAAAATTATAAGATTGCATTGCACCTGCCTAATTTATTTCTGCTCCACCCTAGGTCGACTGGCAGAAAATGCCTAAGGCATTAAGTCCGCCTTGTACCTTTTTTTGTGTGCAAAAGTTTTAAATAAATAAATAAATTTCATATGGAGGCCAACCTTTGTACTATTATTAATATAATTAAAAGTCTTAAATCTAATGCTGAGGGGTGTGATTTTATAAGTCTGGATATGCTTATCATGACATTTCCTTACACCGTTGACACCATAAGGGATTTGATAAACAATTCCATTGGCACATCTATATTCCCGATGTTTGGAAGGTTTCAATTGTTCGTCCTCTACTGAAACATCCACAAGCCACTGAAGTGACGAATTTGAGGCCCATCAGTATCTTACCATGTTTGTCTAAGGTCATGGAGAAAGTTATTTGTATACAGTTAGTTTCTTATTTGGAGAATAATAATCTTTTGCCTGAGACGCAATCCGGTTTTAGGAAAAAACGTAGTACAGTAACGGCTTTACTCGACGTAACAGACAATAATATATTGTGATCTCAAGACGAAGGTTTATGTACTTGTACTACTAGACTTTTCAAGAGCATTCGATTCTATAAATATTGATATTTTACTTTCCAAATTGCACTATTATGGATTTGACTCGAATCCTGTAAGATGGTTTAATAGTTATTTAAATAATCGTTTTCAGTATGTGAAGCTTAATTGTTTTGATGGCTCCTCAATAATGTCAGAAAAAGAGGCTGTAACGCGCGGAGTTCCTCAGGGATCAATACTGGGTCCTATCCTATTTATATTGTACACTGCTGATTTAAGCACACAAATTAAACACTATAAATTTCATAGTTACGCGGACGATATACAAATATACATATCGTTCAAGCCATCTGAAAGAGCTCCGCGCGCGGGGCCCTCCCCTCACCGAGACTCTCCAGCCCAGCCTTCTCACCCGGGTCGTCGAGGACCCCCGGTCATGGCTCCGCCAGACACTGACCGGGAGGCCGACGACGACAGTGTTCCGCTCATCACGGAACCCGAGATGGGAGTGGCGGTGGCGCGCATGAGCGCAAAGTCCACCGCCCCCGGGCCCGACGGTGTTCCTAACCGCGTGCTGGGCCTGGTCCTCGACCACCTGGGTCCCCGCCTCAGGGAGCTGTTCGACGCGTGTTTAGCGTCCGGACGGTTCCCTGGGTGCTGAAAGGAGGGAAGGCTGGTGCCCCTGCCGAAGCCGGGACGATCTCCGGGGTCGCCTTCGGCCTACAGGCCTATCGTGCTGCTCGATGACACGGGCAAGCTACTGGAGAGGGTGGTAGCTGCCCGCATCGAGCGGCACCTCGTCGGCACGGGGCCCGATCTGTCGGACGCCCAATTTGGGTTTAGGAGGGGTCGTTCGACGATCGGGGCTCTGCTGCCCCTGAAGGCCATGGTGACTGAGGCCGTCACCGGTGGGGGAGTGCTGTTGGCGGTGTCCCTAGACATAGCCAACGCATTCAATAGTCTGCCATTCAGCTGAATCAGGGAGGCGCCCCGGTATCACGGAGTGCCAGCTTACCTGAGGCGGCTAGTGGCAGACTATTTGGAGGGGCGCAGCGTACTCTGCACCAACCGAGCAGGGGACGTTGTGCGAACGCCCATGACGTCCCACAGGGGTCGGTCCTCGGACCCACCCTGTGGAACATCAGCTACGACTGGGCGTTGCGGGGGAACCTACCGCCCGGGCTGGGCATGATTTGTTACGCCGACGACACGCTCGTCATAGCCCGTGGTGGGACGCTAGAAGAGGCGGTAAGCCTGGCGACCTCTGGTACCGAAGAGGTCGTCAGGCGGATCGAGGCGCTGGGGTTGAGGGTCGCCCTGGACAAGACAAAGGCCCTCTTGTTCCATGGGCGCCGTATGAGCCCTCCCATCGGCGTCTTGATCACCGTCCACTCGGTTGACATCAGCATCCGGGCCCATATGAGGTACTTGGGCCTGGTGCTCGACGGGCAATGGTGGTTCCGGGAGCATTTCCGCAGGCTCGCTCCACGGCTCGTCGGCGAGGCGACCGCCCTAACGTGGCTTATGCCGAACGTGGGCGGATCGAGCGCCACGTGCCGACGGCTGTACGCGGGGGTCATCCGGTCGATGGCCCTGTACGGCGCACCGGTGTGGGCGGGGTCCTTGACCGTCCGACTTAGGGCCCTTCTGTGGCGACCACAGTGGGTCACGGCGGTCAGGGCCATCCGCGGATACCGCACGGTGGCGACGGAGGCAGCGTGCTTATTAGCCGGGACCCCTCCGTGGGACCTGGAGGCGGAAATGCTCGCCGAGTTGTATCGGCAGGTGTCGGGGGTGCGCGGGGAGGATGGTGTGGTTCCTTGAGGGAGCCCACCGCCTGGCGCGTCGACGCCCGCCGAGACGTCATTGCCCGTTGGGCAGTCCGGCTGGAGAGGCCTCGGTCCGGGTTGCAGATCGTGGAGGTCTTCCGGCCGGTGCTGATGCAGTGGTTGGAAAGGCGGCACGGGGTGCTCTCCTTCCGACTAGTGCAGGTATTGGCGGGGCATGGGTGCTTCGCCAAATACCTGCACAAGGTCGTAAGGAGGCAGAGTACACCGTCCTGCCACCACTGCGATTGCGACGAGGACACGGCGACGCATACGCTCGAGGCCTGCGCCGCTTGGGCCACGCAGCGCCGTGAACTCGTCGCAATCATCGGTGCCGACCTGACGCTGCTGGCCATCGCTAGGGCGATGGTCGACAGCGTCGGGAATTGGGACACGGTCGCAGCCTTCTGCGAGACAGTGATCTCGCAGAAGGAGGCGGCGGATCGTCTGTGCGAAGAGCGCAGCCTCGATGAGGAGATCCGCCGCCGGCGAATGGGGCAGCGCAGGCGCACCTACCTGCGCCTCATGCCGCCCTGGCCGAGGCCGCGGGTAACGTGACCGGGGATTAGTCCGTCACCCGTCGAGAGGCCGACCGCGTGAGGAAAGACCGACGTCCTTCCCGAGGGGGGAGGGGGGACGTCGGTCGATGGAAGGGTACCCCAAGTAGGGGGTATTCCGTCGGGCCGACCACTGACGACAATTTAACGCTGCTCCGGTGGTCGGCCCAATGGCGAAGGGGAGGTGGTTTTCGGGTGGGTTGCGGGAGTTGCGTGCTTAAGCCCCTCTGTCGTCCCTGACGGAGTGGTGCGAGGGCGCGCCGACCGCAACCCACCCACAAAAAAAAAAAATAAGACTAAATATTTGTTGTTGGGTAGTACTCGACGACTCAGCACACTAAGCCCATCAGTAAGAGTTATGATGTTAGGACAACAAATTGAATGTGTAAGTGACTTGTAACTTGGGCTTACATATGGACAGCAGCTTACGTTTTGAAAAGCATGTAGCAACCTGCATAAAAAGTTGCTTCTATAAGCTTAAAATTCTATATAAGATAAAGCCTTGCATACAGGAAAGTTTACGTACTGTTAGGAATTGAAAAATGAATTTCTTTTTAAAAACAGAATTTATTTATAGCTAGGAATATTAATATTAAAGTTCACAAAATCAAGGTTTTAATTGTCAAGAAATTCGGTAAACCCTCTCTGTGTGACGACCCAATCTCAACTGAAGCACTCCCCGTGACTGTCAGAGATGGCTAGCGGGGAGAGAGCTGACAAAATACTACATAGCCCTTTTCTCTAACAATGTAGGGATGTAACAACCCCCCCAACAAGATGAAACTTATACTTCATATAAGTTTAAGGATACAATACGCAGCCTGGGAGCTGGGATTTCTTCTAGCTCTTGGTCTCTATCTGATATATTATTTGGCTCAAATGTGTTATTGTGAGTAGGACATATACCGAATTTCTTACAAATTACAAATATTAATCTATAAAATATAAAAACTAAAGTTAATATAATTAAACAATATGTAAGAATAGGATAGTGTGATTCGTATTTAATGACGGGACCAGGTTCATTAATAATTTTGTCAATGTTTGATAGGAGCAGTGGGCTTACTCTTGAAATCAATTCTAATTTCAAATCCGATTCAATTCCAATCTCACCAAACTTATATTTGATACTCTTGAACAAAATCGAGAATGAATTCTTGGCGTTTGCCGTTGTTATTTTCATCAAATGTGCCGTATTTTCTTACTCTAAATTAATAACGTCAACGAACTCGATCACCACAAAGACGCTTTCATGATATTGTGCAGCATTACGATAATAAACTACGTCAAAATCACGTCAGGAGTAGCAAATATTTGACTTAATTGACGAGAGTCGAATTCATTTAGTTTAAAAATATTCCACCGAATTTGATTCGAATCATGCGCTAGTTTCGCTTTCAAGAGTACCAAATTTGCTCAAATTCGAGCTGCGATTGGACTTAGAATTGAAATCCAGTACCTAATAACTTGTATTCGAATATATGTGAATCACATTCAAGAGTAAGTTTAGTAGGCTGTGATTTAACAAACAGCCATTTGTTGCCTTTTAGTTCCTGCCTAGTATCAATGTTACCATGAATTAATCTGGTTTCACATTCTTGGGGTAATTTATTTATAATTTTACATAGCATCTCCGTCTTGCAGGTTGGCAAGTCTTGCATTGAAAGCGGTTGAAGATCCTTGCAAATATAAATTTGATTAATAGTTATAGAACATTTACTTATATCCTTAAGACCTCTACTTATAGCTATATGATTACAATGTGGAATGATCATGGCGTAAGAATTAGGCTGTTCCTTATCATGTGGGATAGGAACAGGTATAGACTTATATCCTATATATTCTGACTTATGTACTAAGGGAATCTTAACGACAAACACTATTTTATTATTACTAAAGTAACATGATAATTGCGCTATATCGCACAGCGCGTGGATGTTATCTAAACTTAAACTAATAGGTAGTTCTCTATTCTTGGTTAGGTCTTTAACATTACGCATTAATTCATCATAGAGTTGTTTAGGAGTTAATACAGATGGATGTATAGAGTGACTTTTCGTGAACATGATAGCATTAATTATATCCTCGAGGATGAATGATAATGTCAATAAACTAGAAGACAAGTCGTTATATAGTTCATTCATTTTAGATTCCATATATAGTTCTCTAGGAAGATTAGATATATTATGCATTACATTTGAAAGGTTTTCTATTGCAATACCCATACGGGCTTCATTGACTTGAATTAAATACAATGTTTTGTTATATTTCTCTAATGGTGTATTAGTCATTAAAATGTTGTCTTTAAGGAAGGATGACAATTTTTTATCATTGTTGTCCAAGTGTTGGATGGCGGTATTATACTTAATCGAATCATCTTCATCCATTGTGTCAATTAATTGTTTAAACATAGAGCCATTACTCGCAAATCACGCAGATCTCTTTTCTCTGTTACTAATCAGATGTGACATGGCATTATAGTCCTTTAAGATATTATCGAAACGATATGTTAAAGGTTGTAAGAAGTTATGGCATTTGGACACACTTAGTTTGTTCTGTTGACAAATAAATCTAGCAGTTCCTAAGGCGACTTTTATGTTTTCTAAGTGGGGTTTTATATATCCGACATCGATGGGTACCAGAACATGTAGGTAATTATTGGAAATTTTCAAGGTTCCCACTGGATCGAAATAAATTCCTGTACTCTCTCTAATAGGTTCTATGACACTGGTTGTGACATCGAGATATACGTTGCGATGATTCTGGAATAGTACGACATAATATCCTAAGTATGGTTTTTAAACTAAATCTACTAAACTTATAATAATAGTTGAATAATATACACATCTTGAAGGTAATTTAAGCGAGCTTGACCTCATTAGTAGTGATATTTTATATGTCGTCGGTTTATTAATAAGGTGAGTGTATGATTACCATTTATTCTAATAACTTTATAGGGACCCTTCCAAAGGGGCGATAGAGCCTTGCGGAGTCGTAAATGGTTTTTAACGTAAACCATATCGCCTGCTTTGTATTTTATTACTCTGGAGTGTCTACCGTAGTACGTCTTGGACAATGTTTTCGATTTAGTTATGTTTTCTATGGCTCTTTCTCTGGAAAATTTTAAGCGTTGTTGCAACATCCTAACGTAATTATTGTAGGTTGACTCTAATGAGGAATCAAAAATTGATGAAGGTATGATTGCTTTATGGCCGAAGACTAATTCATATGGAGTAAAGTTTGTAGTGGAGTGGACAGTTGTGTTATAATATGTCAGCATCGCCGTGAAGACGTATCGATGCCAGTTATTTTGGTTATCATTCACAAAAGATTTAAGGTATTCTTTTAGGGTTGAGTGACTCCGTTCGAGGGCAACTTGTGTCTGTGGGTGATAGGAAGTGGACCAGAGCTGTTTGATTTTTAGAAAACTACAGGTTTGTTTGAAAAGCTCGGCAGTGAAGTTAGTACCCCGGTCTGTTATGATTGTCCTTGGGATACCGATTTGGGCAATAAAGTGTATCAGGCATTCAGAGGTTTCTTCAGCTATGGCGTTTGACGTAGGGTAAGCAGCAGAATATTTCGTAAGGTCGTCTTGTAGCGTTAAGATAAATCTCAATTTTATGATACCAGCTTCGGGGAGAGGACCCACAATATCCAGAGCGACACGTTCAAATGGTTGTGTGGATGTTGTGGTTATTTGCATGGGAGCACGATTTGTTTGACGTAAGGCTTAATTTATTTTACAAAGTTCACATTTACGGACATATGCTTCTACGTCACCGCGCATATTACGCCAGTAAAATTTTTCTTGGATCCTTGATAGCATTCGGTTAGAACCTAGGTGACCAGAAATGGGGATGTCATGATTTTATTTTAAAATCTTAGGTATTTCAGTTAAACTACGGGATATATTATAATGTTTTTAAAAGTATGAATTGTTATATTAGTATTATGGAATAGATATGCAAGTATGTTATATATTTTAATTAATGAGTGAGTGTCAAAGGAGTTTCTAAAGTCTGTTGTACTAAATTCAGTTACATTACGCGTTATTAATTCGGGTCTTAGGTTGTTAAGGCTTTTAAAAATGTCTTCATAGTCAATATGTTCATAATGATATACTTTAACGAATAGCAAATAGTAGGTTATGTCGTTTCTTTTTAAGATTAAGAATGAGTATAGAGTTCTTTCTTTTTGTAAGAGTTCTGTACAGTCTGGGTTATTGACTACTTCTGTAACGTAGGGATTAGACTCATCAAGATCCACGGATGTAGGTATGATTACGTGATTCGTTTTTGTTTTGAGGATACTTTCATTATGTTCTAAAATTTTAGTATCGAATTGAATAGACTTATTACTTATTTTTTTTAGACAACTGGAGTATGTTTCCTTACCACCTTTTTTTTTTTTTTGTGGTGGGCTGCGGTCGGCGCGCCTCCGCACCACTCCGTCCGGGGCGACAGAGGGGCTTAAGCACGCAACTCCCGCGACCCACCCAAACACCACGTTGCCTTCGTCGTTGGGCCGACCACTGGAGCATGGTTACTTGTCATCAGTAGTCGGTCCGACGGAATACCCCCTACCCGGGGTACCCTCCCATCGATCGACGTCCCCCCCCCCCCTCGGAGAGGACGTCGGTCTTTCCTCACGCGGTCGGCCTCTCGTCGGGTGACGGACTAATCCCCGGTCACGTCACTCGCGGCCTCGGCTAGGGCGGTATTGCACGCAGGTACTCCCGCCTGCGCCACCCCAGTCGCCGGCGGCGGGTCGCATCGTCGACGCTGTGCTCCTCGCGCTCGCGACCCGCCGCCTCCTTCTGTGAGATAACTGCCTCGCAGAAGGCTGCGACCGCGTCCCAATTCCTGATGCTGCCGAGCATCTCCCTAGCGATGGTTGGCAGCGTCAGGTCTGCACCGATGATTGCGACGAGTTCACGACGCGGCTCAGCCCAAACGGCACAGACCTCGAGCGTATGCTGCGCCGTGTCCTCGTCGCAATCGCAGTGGTGGCAGGACGGAGTTCTCTCCCTCCTAGCGACCCTGTACAGGTACTTGCCGAAGCATCCATGCCCCGTCAAGATCTGTACGAGTCGGAAGGAGAGCACCCCGTGCCGCCTTTCCAACCACTGCATCAGCACTGGCCGGAAGGCCTCCACGGTCCAAACACCGTATCGAGGCCTCTCCAGCCGGTCTGCCCAACGGGTGATGACGTCTCGGCCGGCGTCGACGCGCCAGACGGTGAGCTCCTTCAAGGAAACAACACCGCCCTACCCGCGCACCCCCGACACCCGCCGATACAAGTCGGCGAGCATTTCCGCCTCCAGGTCCTACGGGGGAGTCCTGGCCAATAGGCACGCCGCCTCCGTCGTCACCGTGCGGTACCCGCGGATGATCCTGACTGCCACGACCTTCTGTGGACGCCACAGAAGGGCCCTAAGTCGGGCGGTCATGGATCCCACCCACAACGGTGCGCCGTACAGGGCCATCGACCGGATGACCCCCGCGTACAGCTGTCGACATGCCGAGCTCGGTCCGCCCACATTCGGCATCAGCCATTGTAGGGCGGACGCTACGCCGATGAGCCACGGGACGAGCCTGCGGAAATGCTCCTGAAACCACCATCGCCCGTCGAGCACCAGGCCCAAGTACTTCATATGGACCTGGATGCTGATCCCAACCGAATTGACGGTGATCGAGACGCCGATGGGAGGGTCCATAAGGGGCTCATGGAACAAGAGGGCATCCGTCTTGTCCAGGGTGACCCTCAACCCCAGCGCCTCGATCCGCCTGACGACCTCTTCGGTGCCTGAGGTCGCCAGGCTTACCGCCTCTTGTAACGTCCCACCACGGGCTGTGACGAGTGTGTCGTCGGAATAACAAATCACGGCCAGCACGGGTGGGAGGCTCCCCCAACGCCCAGTCGTAGCCGATGTTCCAGAGGGTGGGTCCGAGGACCGACCCCTGTGGAACACCAGGGGTCGGTCCTCGGACCCACCCTGTGGAATACCGCACGTCATGGGCGTTCGCACAACGAGTAGGGGACTACTCGGTTGGCGTAGAGGACGCTGCGCCCCTCCAAATAATATGCCACCAGCCGCCTCAGGTAAGCTGGTACTCCGTGGTAACGGAGCGCCTCCCTCCCTGACGCAGCTGAATGGCAGACTATTGAATGCGTTGGCGATGTCTAGGGACACCACCAACAGCACTCCCCCGCCGGTGACGGCCTCAGTCGCCACGGCCCTCAGGCGCAACAGGGATTCGTTCGTCGTACGACCCCTCCTAAACCCAAACTGGGCGTCCGACAGATCGGGCCCCGTGCCGACGAGGTGCCGCTCGATGCGGGCAGCTACTACCCTCTCCAGTAGCTTGCCCATATCATCAAGCAGCACGATAGGCCTGTAGGCCGATGGCAACTCCGGAGGCCGGGAGGCTTCGGCAGGAGAATCAGCCTCCCCTCCTTCCAGCACCCAGGGAACCGCCCAGACGCTAAACACGCGTCGAACAGCTCCCTGAGGCGGGGACCCAGATGGTCGAGGACCATGGCCAACACACGGTTTGGAATACCGTCGGGCCCGTGGGCCGTGGATTTTCCGCGTATGCGCGCCACCGCCGCCTCCATCTCCGGTTCCGTGATGGGCGGAACACTGCCACCATCGTCCTCCTGGTCATTATCTGGCGGCGCCATGACCGGGGGCGTGTGTTCCGCCCGTCGTGGGAAAAGGTCCTCGACGACCCGGGTGAGGAGGCTGGGCTGGAGAGTCTCGGTGAGGAGGGGCCCCGAGCGTGGAGCTTACTCAGCGCCGCGCCATAGGGGCAACCCCAGAGGTCACGGCCGAAACTCTCTAGTATCTCCCGTCGACTGGCGTCCTTGGAGGAACGGACGGCCAGCCTGAAGGCCAACCGCGCATTGCGGTAGCTTTCGTAAAGCTGGCCCTCCAGTTCCGCGCTGCGATGGCACTGCCAGCTACGGGTTTAGGCCCTCCGGGCGCGAATACACGCGGCCCGGAGATCCACCAGCTCCCGGGACCACCAGTGGACAGCCCTCCTCGGGGACAGACACCATACCCGGGGTATGGCCGCATCGCAGATCTACGTCAACGCACTGCGGATGCGGCCAGCCTTGGCGTCCACCCCGTCCAACTGGTTGGCAGAGGACAGCCACGAGTAAACGATGGCTGCCTCCGCCAGCAGGTCCCGGTCTAAGCGACCCACAGCCCATCGCGGGAACGCAGGACGCCCTACCGCCCCGTGACCCCTGCCGGGCGCCGGGATTGTCAGGGAGACCTCCATCCGGATATACCGGTGGTACAACAAGGTCTCAACCTCCACCTCGACGCACCATCTCCCCACGCGTGCGGCGACCTCAGGGCTAGCGAACGAAAGGTCCACTATTGACCTGCCCTGAGGCCACACTATGAGAACGAGTGCAGGTCCACGGGTGCTTGTCGGGAGTGTGGGAATGTTAACCACCACACTGCTCTGCATCGCCCCGGAGCACCGTTTTCGCCCCACTCTTCTGCTCACCACCTTCCCGAGCATTTACGGGAACAGCCTAGGCAGCGCCCCGCAAACCATCCTCAGCCTACTTCCAGACACTCCCAAAGGGTGTCTCCACCCCGAGATGAACCACCTCAGTCGTCTTATACGACATCAGCATCTCGGCCCTCTCGCTCGCCTAATACATCTCGGCCTTCACGTTCGCCCGGTACATCTCGACCCAATGCCAATCAATGACTGTCGACTATAACAGAACATGATGACGAGATACACACTCAGCTCACCCATCACTCCCCATATCATCAGCTCAATAATGACTCCGCTCCATACACATCAATCACGCATTCCCACTCTGCGATAAACGTGCTGCCAGTGAGCAGCAAGTTACAAGACGTCACCTGTTCTCAACCAGAACAGTGTTGGCCCATCATAAATAACCCTGTTCTATTGCCCACCGTCTCACTAAAAATAGCAGACGTACAGGGTCGTTTCCAAAGGGCACGAGCTTTGTTAGATACGGGCAGTATGATAACATTAATCACCGAACGCATGGCTCGCATCTTGAATCTCCCATTAATCCGCTCCTCTCTCAAAATTCCGGGCGTTAGCAATGAGCTTGCTCAGGATTCGAAATCAGCTGTATCGATTGTGTGCCGTCCCATTTACACCGATGAGTCTGTTATTAAAGTAACTGCTCATATATTAAAGGATGTGATGGGTTATCTGCCCATGGATAAAGTTTCAGATTTTGTACACGTGGAAGGCCAGACACAGATTCCACTAGCCGATAATGATTATCATACACCAGGTCCAGTTGACCTCCTCCTCGGCTCGGACGTGCTGGGTCAGGTTTTGGATGGGACTAGGTTCTCACTAGGGCCTGGACGACCAACAGCACTTGGTACAATCTTTGATTTTGCACTTTTAGGACCCGTTCCACAACCAGCTGATGCGCTTGCAGTTACAATTAGTTCAGCTCATACTCTCAGCACAGACCTTGAAGTAATAAATGAGGAGATATGTAAGCGCCTTGAACGGTTCTGGGAGTCAGAGGAACTTAGACCTCAGAGCTCAATCTCTATTACCAACCCATTAGAGGATCAGTGTGAGGAAATCTTTCGCACTACTACTACACGTCAGCCCTCGGGGAAATACATGGTAACCTTGCCTTTTGTGTCTAACCCACCTGAGCTGGGTACGACCCATGCTATAAGCCTTACGAAGATTTCTCAACCTGGAGAAGAAGTTGCAAGCAAATCCATTAGTCCGCACCAAATATGTCGAGTTTATCACCGATTACATTAACTTAGGTCACATGTCACCTTGCCGTCCCCATACCTTTTTCGTAAACCTCATTACTACATTCCTCACCATGGCATATTTAAGTCCAGATCAGATAAGATCCGTACAGTTTTTGATAGTAGCTGTAAAAGCTCAACGGGTGTCAGCTTAAATGATTGCCTACATACAGGCCCTGCGCTTCAACAGGATATTGTTGACATCATCATGTCCTTTAGAACGCATGCTGTAGTCTTCAGCACTGACATTCGCATGATGTTTCGCAATATCCTTGTACATCCGGACCATAGACGCTATCAGCTCATACTCTGGCGTCCATCTCCATCTCAGCCTCTTCTTACATATGCTCTAAACACAGTCACATACGGTTTTCGGTCCAGCCCTTACCATGCGATTCGCACTCTACTCCAGTTAGCTGATGATGAAGGGCACCGCTTCCCTAATGCTGCTCAAGTCTTACGTAAGTCCATCTATGTCGATGACATTCTCTGCGGTCATGGTACCGTCGAAGATGCCAAAGCACTACAGACTAAGCTTATTGAATTGCTCGCTCTTGGGGGTTTTCAGCTCAGCAAATGGACCTTCAACTCACCTCAACTTCTTCAACAATTTCCCGATGACCAGTGTGATATGCGTAAGGACTTTGACATCAGCCCAAACTCCAACTCTATTAAAGTATTGGATGTACGGTGGCTCCCACACTCTGATGAATTTTCTTACCGTATATTTCTTCCGCCTATAGGTAAGGTTACAAAACGAACCATTCTCAGGACAATCGCTTCCCTTTATGACCCCAGCGGTTGGGTCACTCCTGTAACATTTCGCGTAAAGATCCTAATGCAGAAGTTATGGATACTCAAACTGGAATGGGATGAACCCCTTCTCGATGATGTCCACGCGGAGTGGCAACGTATCCATCAAGATCTTCCGCACTTAGCAAGTATCCGCTTATCTCGCTACATCTGCCCAAATAATCTGCACAATCCGCCACCTACTCACTACATGGATTCGCAGACGCGTCAGAAGTCGGTTACGCGGCTACTGTCTATCTGCTCTACCTCAACGCCAACGGAGGTGTTACAGTAAACCTCGTTGCCGCAAAGTCAAGGGTCGCTCCTATCAAAACTCATCTCACTATCCCAAAATTAGAGTTGTCCGCAGCATATCTCCTGTCTCAATTAATGACTCGAGTCTCTGACAACCTTTCAGCTCATATTCAAGTTGAGACTATCTAGTAAAATGTAATGAGTGCTATCTAGTAAATTGTACTAATATAACAACAAAAGTAAAACCGTATTCAATAGCAATATGGCATAAGTACCTACCTAAAAAATATTAGGTAGCGGTACAATATACATATTTTGGAATACAATATATTTTTATACAGAAAATATAAACAAAAAACGAATGATCTAAATTCAGTTTTTGGCACAACATAATAACTACACTTGTATTATTCCCAATCACATTAATTACGCTTAACTTTCTAGTCTCATGAGTAAAATTTTCATAGTGTGTTTGCCAATTGAGTTGTGTAACCTATAATAAGATGAATATTTTATCGGAAGAGTTGATTTGGAAGCTCAACTGCTGAAATTCATGATTACAGCATTCATAATATTACTTTTGACTTAATATCTACAATAGCGCCGTCTAATGATTTTTGTAAAAACCTGTATCAAAGGGATCTTAAATTTAACGAAAAGTTAAGAATATAGGTAAATAAAGTATTAACTATATACACTCATTTGCAAAAAAAACGGGCACCTAAGCAATGAACCATTTCAAATGTTAATATTTCTTTGTTTGATAATTATAGGTAGTTTTATCCACACAATTTGCTAAATTAATAAGAAAATAATCGTTTTCATCAGTATTTCATAAAATTTTGATACAATTTATGGGAAATAATGCTAAACCTCGCTAGTAGTGTATATTCGCTAGTAGTGCATATGCTCATGAAGTAAAAATAAAAAAGTTTTTTTGTTTGTTTTTCTTTAATAAAGTAAAAGCAGATAAATGTTTAGTATCGAGTGTGACCCCCTCTAGCTAAAATCACAGCTTGAATTCGTCTGGGCATGCTAGCGAGTATATCCCGGATACTTGCTTGCGGAATACGTTCCCACTCCGCAGTAATCACATTCTTCAGCTCTCTGATGGTCTGCGGAGCCGGGTGTACTGATCTCACACGCCGTTTCAGAACGTCCCAGACATGCTCTATGGGATTGAGGTCGGGACTTCGAGCTGGCCAATCCAAACGACGAATGCCGACCTCTTGCACATACGCATTAACATCGCGGGATCGGTGGGCGCGAGCATTGTCGTCCATAAAAATCGAGTCTTCACCTAGAGCGGCCAATGCGGGTTGTGCATGAGAAATTAGAACTTCCGTTATGTATCAGTGCAGTATCAATGCCCAGTCAGTGAGCCGTTTTCAATGAAGACTAACTCTGTACGATCCATTGAATTTATTCCTGCCCAAAACATAACAGAGCCCCCACCATAAGGTGTGATTTCTTCGAAACATGCCTCTGCAAAGCGTTCTCCTTGTCTTCTTAGCACTCGCCGACGTCGATCTTCACCGAACAGAGATATCCTGGCTTCATCAGAGAACAAAACCCTATTCCAATCGTCTTGAGTCCATGATTCACAATTTCTAGCGAACCTAAGCCTGTGAACTCTGTGCTCACGGAGTAATTTGGGGCCGCGGGCCGGGCGGTGACTGCGTATATTGGCAGCGAGAAGCCTCCTCCTGACCGTCCATAGACTAATATGCACATTTCTTACTTCTTGGAGGTTGTTCTTAAGATCCACATACGAAGATTTGCGATTTCTCAATGCGCGACCTACAAGAAAACGATCATCCCGTGGTTGGGTACATGGTTTTCTTCCAGAACCAGGCCTTCTCTCGACGGAACCAGTCTCCTGATATCGCTGCCAGGTCCTTTGGACTGTCGAGCGACTAACATTTAGCCTCCTAGCCACGAAACATTGGCTGCAACCCTCTTCAAGCAGCGCAATAATTTTGGTAGCTTTTACCACTTTATCTACCATTTTTGATACAGCCAAACAGCATTAAATAAAGCTTTGACAGTCAAGGATATGAAATTAATCGATAAAAATTGAATAAAAGTTATGAAAGTCGATGTTAACTTCTGGAACTTCGCGCCAAAAATGTAGGATAAAAAGGGGTTTTCTGTAAAAATGAACATCAAATGAAAAATTGAATTTAGAACGTACTTTTTTAAATACCACAGCATTTTTAAAACCGGCCAGTAACGTGTACAAACGATTGAAACCTTTTTGGTATTGTATCTTTTTAAATATGAATGAAAATCAAAACCGCCCGTTTTTTTTGCAAATGAGTTTATTTAAAAGATGGCGTTCTGTATCCTAAAAAGTATTCTTTAAGTTAAAATTCTTCCTTGTATTTTAAATTACTTATATAATATAATATGTAATTTAAAATACAAGGAAGAATTTTAACTTAAAGAATACTTTTATATGTATTGAATTGAAATTTAATATGTATTGAAAAAATAGACAGTAATGCTCAATTTTTTATTCAGATTATCTAAGTGGTTTACGACGGTTTGCATTAGGATCTTAATATCTCAACTAAAATAGGGGATATAGTATTATGCCTAGCATATAAGGGTGAATGATATCCACTATATAGAAATAAGTGACGAAATAGAAGTGAATTTACCATTCATATTAGATCAAAACAATTATTTAATAAGTACGAGAGTTTTTTTTAATTTTTTTATATTTGTAATATACACATTTTATTCAGAATTATCTTCTGCCAAACTGCATAACAGTTTATCGGCAGTGTTCTCATGGTTACGTACCACACATTATATTATTAAACACCTAAGTATATATTTTAAAGCCTACTGCCAGTCTTTCTATTCGAGCAGCCTGTGGGTAAATTATACACAGCGAGCTTACAGGGGCCTGCGTACCCAATATAATAACGGTTGTAGAATGCTGTTGGGCCTTCCGTGGCGGTGTAGTGCGTCGGGGATGTTTGTAAAAGCGCGTACAGACGGCTTTCAGGCAATCATGCGCAAAAAAGCATCCTCACTGCTACATCGACTGCGGAGTAGCGACAGCAGCATTTTGAGTGCAATTGCAGCACGCTTTGACTGCCCATTTCAAAATTGGTGGATGAGGTTGGCCATAGGTTTAGCTTAAGCTGAGCCTGTGGCTGTCCTCACCCACCAATATATACAGCTTCAGCTAGAGTAAATTACTAACAATACTAACAATTTAAATGGTTATTATTTCATATATATATGTACTAACAAACTAACAAATGAATGTATTATGTGAATTATGGATGTTTTTATGTCTGAATTAAACTATTATTATTATAATTATATAAATGTAGGTATACACATCTAAATCATATTATCATAATTATACATGCAATTTCTCTCATATGTTTTGTGATAATCTATACCAATAAATAAAATTGGAGTGTCTGTTTGTAATGTCAAAATAATAGGCTTTTTTCATGCTCACACGGTTATTTGCATGACACCTATGCCTAAAATAGCAATTAAAAATTTTTTGTCTGTCTGTCTGTCTGTTTGTTCCGGCTAATCTTCAAAACGGCTGGACCGATTTCAAAAATTCTTTCGCCAATGGAAAGCTATAATATCAGGGCGTAAACTAGGCTATATTTTATCCCGGTATTCCCACGGGAACGGGAACTACGCGGGTAAAACGACTATAACCTATAATCGAAGCGAAGCGAGGGCGGCTTGCTAGTTATAGAATAAAATTTAAAAAGAAAATAATAACAATTATGTATAATAAAAAAAAAGAAAGACTAAAAACAAAACTCCATTCATAAATAAATTTATCTATACATTGATTTCTCCTATATTTTATTTTTAAATCCTTACATTGATTAACTTTACCTATTCCGTTCACTATGAACACATACTCAAATAATGTTTTAATAGTAAGTTTTTTAGAAGTTTTTTGTAACGTCATGGGTGATTAAATGTGCTGATAGGTCATTTAATAGTGTAGGAGTTAGCCACTTTCGCGTGCGTTGACCAAAATAATTGTTCACTCTTAGAACATTATATTACAACCTTACGACAACCAATGCTTAAGGACTATCTCATTTTTGTGTTCATTTGAATTATATACTTAGTTCTAATATTATCATAGACTTTACTTTCATTTCTACTGGTAAAATCCTACAAAGTTTTAATATTTTTTCATAATGCTGGTTAAGACTGTTCTTTGTTTTCTTATTTATTAATAATTTTAGTAGTCTAAGTTGTATTTTTTTAATCTTGTTTAGATGCGTTGGAAAAGTTAGTCCATAAGCTTCCAACCGACAATTTATAATAGACTCAGCTAGAGCATGATAAAGTATATATAACTAGCAACCCGCCCTCGCTTCGCTTCGGTTTCAGTCACCTTACCCACCTGGTTCCCTTAGAAGGTAAAAATTAACAAATGCTCTTTCTTCATTTTGTCTGAAGAGTAGTTTCCGTGTGATGACGGAATAAGAATACAATTCACCACCCCCTCTCCTACCCGTGGCTGTCGTAAGAGACGACTAAGGGATTATAATATGCATACAACATCTATGCAAAAGACGAAACGCTCGAAATTAAAACCTAAGGCAACACGTTTGACCAGTGTGGTATAATAGGTCATTTTACCTCTCATAGTGGAGGAGGCTCGAGCCCAACAGTGGGATGTATAAGGGTTGAAATGATGAAACAAATGATTCATCATTTAAGCAAAAATGAAAGAAAATCGATGACGAATTTTGTCTCTTCATACAAACTGTGCTACTGCGGTTCACCTATTAGGGGTTGAATTCCAAAATATCCTTTCTTAATGGGTCCCTACGTCACAAAATAAAATTACCGTCAAAATTGCATGTTTCTAGTTTCAGTAGTTTCAGCTCGGCGTTAATGAGTTAGTCGACCAACTTCTTCATACCTATTTACACCTTTAGAGGGTGAAAATTAAGAAATACTGAAACTCGTGTTTATTTATTTTTATTAAATAGTATTTGTGGAGAATTTGATGAAAATCGATGAAGATTTTTTTCTCCCCTTACAAACTTTGTTGCTGGGGTTTACCCCTTAGGGGTTGAATTCCAGAAAATACTATCCTAGTGGGTCCCTATGTCACAAAATAAAATTGTGTTTCAAATTGCATGTTTCCAGCTTTAGTAGTTTTAGCTCGGCGTTGATAAATCAGAGAACCAAATTTTTTATTAATACATATTTACACCCTTAGAAGGTGAAAATTTAAAAATGCTGAAATACGTGTTTATTTATTTTTGCTAAAGAATATTTTTGGAGATTTTCATGAAAATCGATGTAGATTTTTTTTCTCCGTATACAAACTTTATTACTGCGGTTTTTTGAAAGGATTTTTTGAAATTCAACCCCTAGGGGGTACCCTAGGGGTTGAATTTCAAAAAATCCTTTCTTAGTGGGTTTCTACGTCATGCAAAGAAACTAATGTCAAAAGTTCATGTATCTGGCTTCAGTAATTTTGGCTCTGTGATAAGTCAGTAAACTGACATCTTTCTGACTATTTTACACCCTTAGAGGATGAAAATAGACAAACTCTGAAACATGTGTTTATTTATTTTTATTAAAGAGTATTTGTGCTTAATTTGAAGACAGATGCTAAAGATCTTTTTTCTTTCCATACAGACTTTACTGCTGCGTTTCACCCCCTTAGGGGTGGAATTTCAAAAAATCTTTTCTTAGTGGGAGCCTACGTCACGAAATGAAACTACGGTTCAAATTTCACTTTTCTAGCTTCAGTAGATTCGGCTCACCTATTCCTTTATATGTATATTATTGTTAACGCCCCCGCAACACCCCTTGCAGGTGGAATTTCGTAAAATCCGTTCTTAGCTGACCTCTACTCGACGAAAGGAATATTTCGGCCTAATTTCAAGTCTGTACGCCTTATGGTTCCAGAGATATGGTGATGAGTCAATATATCGCTCGCAAAACCCGCCTCTCCTATATATGTATATATAATAGTGATGTAACGAATGTCGTATTTTGGACATTCGCGAATGCGAATGTGAATGCGAATATCTGCTGCCAACATTCGCGAATGCGAATATTCAGTATAAACGTGTAGCAAATGACGTTGACTGTTTAACTTGGTGGAAAGTGAACAAAGAAAGATACGTTCTTCTACTTCCTGTAGTTCAGCATTATTTTCGACGATCGCGGCTCTGTTGCGCCTGAGGGCCGTGGCGAATGAGGCCGTTACCGGCGAGGGAGTGCTGTTGACGATGTCCCTGGACATCTCCAACGCATTCAATAGTCTGCCATTTAGCTGCATCAGGGAGGAGCTCTGGTATCACGGGGTGCCAGCTTACCTGAGGCGGCTAGTGGTAGACTATTTGGAGGGGCGCAGCGTCCTATGCTCCAACCGAACAGGGAACGTTGTGTGAACGCCTATGTCGTGCGGTGTTTCCCAGGGGTCGGTTTTCGGACCCACCCTGTGGAACATCGACTACGACTGGGCGTTGCGGAGGAGCCTCCCGCCCGGGCTGGGCTTGATTTGTTACGCCGACGACACCCTCGTCACAGCCCGCGGTAGGACGCAAGAAGAGGCGGCAAGCTTGGTGACTCTAGGCACCGAAGAGATCGTCAGGCAGATCGAGGCGCTAGGGTTGAGAGTCGCCCTGGACAAGACGGAGGCCCCCTTGCTCCATGGGCGCCGTATGAGTCCTCCCATCAGCACCTCGATCACCGTCCATTCGGTTGACATCAGCATCCGGGCCCATATGAGGTACTTGGGCCTGGTGCTCGACGGGCAATGGTGGTTCCGGGAGCATTGCCGCAGGCTCGCCCCACGTCTCGTCGGCGCGGCGTCCGTCCTGCCATGGCTTATGCCAAACGTGGGCGGACCGAACGCTACGTGCCGACGGCTGTACGCGGGGGTCATCCGGTCGATGGCCCTGTACGGCGCACTGATGTGGGCGGGGTTCCTCACCGTCCGACTCAGGGCTCTTCTGTGGCGACCACAGAGGGCCATGGCGGTCAAGGCCATACGCGGATACCGCACGGTGACGACAGAGGCAGCGTGCCTATTGGGCGGGACTCCCCCGTGGGACCCGGAGGCGAAAATGCTCACCGACTTGTACCGAGTGCGAGCGGAGGGCGGTGTGGTCTCACTAAGGGAGCTCACCACCTGGCGCGCCGACGCCCGCCAGGACGTTATTACCCGTTGGACAGTCCGGCTGGAGAGGCCTCGGTTCGGGTTGCGAACCGTGGAGGCCTTCTGGCCGGTGCTGATGCAGTGGCTGGAAAGGCGGCACGGGGTGCTCTCCTTCCGACTAGTGCAGGTATTGACGGGGCACGACTGCCTCGCCAAGTACCTGCACAAGGTCGTTAGGAGGGAGAGTACACCGTCCTGCCATCACTGCGATTGCGACGAGGACACGGCGCGGCATACACTCGAGGCCTGCGCCGCTTGGGCAGAGCAGCGCCGTGAAATGGTCGCAATAATTGATGCCGACCTGACGCTGCCGGCTACCGCCAGGGTGATGGTTGGCAGCGTCAGGAATTGGAACGCGGTAGCAGCCTTCTGCGAGACAGTGATCTCGCAGAAGGAGGCGATGGATGGCCTGCGCGAGGAGCGCAGCCTCGATGAGGCGATCCGCCACCGGCGACTGGGGCGGCGTAGGCGCGAGTATTTGCGCCTCATGCTTCCCTAGCCGAGGCCGCGGGTGACGTGACCGATTAGTCCATCACCCGCTGAGAAGCCGACCGCGTGACGTTGGTCGATGGGAGGGTACTCCAAGTAGGGGGTATTCCGTCGGGCCGGCCACTGATGACAAGGGTTACTTAACCCTGCTCCGGTGGTCGGCCTAACGACGAAGGCGACGTGCATCGTGAGATTATTAGGCTTCATTGCCCAAAGTTAAATAAATATTAATTGTAGAAGTATTTGTAGATTATTATTTTGAGTTACAGGAGGGAATGAAGGGAGAGTGAATACGAGTGTATACACTCTCCCTTCACTTTTTTAAAGGTAGGCAGTGGGCTGGCAAAAGTTCATGAGCGGCAGCAACACTTACCATCAGATGTACTGCTTGCTCGTCTACCACCGATTGTAATTTTAAAAAATGTCTTCTGTATGGTAACGGAATAAGAATACAAATTTCCCTCCTACTGTGAAGGAGGCTCAAATCTAGCAGTGGGACGTAAATAAATTAAGATGAGGATGATGATGAAAATAGAAAAGACTGAAATGGGCATTCTCTATTTTTATAAACGAGGTAAAAATACTTATAATAATCGTTAGAATATGTTTTAGGCCCGGCCTAAAATATATTCACGGGCCAATTTTGCATTTCATTACTATCAAGCAAATTTTTTGCGAGTAGTTTTATTTTGATGAGTCGCCCAACAATATCTGTACGAAAACTCTCAATTATGGTAAGTAACAGAGGTAGCAAGGGAAAAAATGTTCCTTTGCTGATTCTTAAAAATTTATTTATTTAATTACTATAAAACTTACATTTATCATTACAGGCAACAAGCCCAATGCGACAGAGTAGTGAACTATGTTAATCTATATTATACCTAGTGTTATTTTCTCACTATCTAAAAGAAAAAAGAAAAAATTAAAATAAATAAACAAGTCACTTTAAATAACAGAGGAAGTAAGCGGCCTTTCTGAATACGTTCAGTGAACACGAGAACAAATCTATTTGGTGGGAGAGTGTATGAGAAATGTATGGTTAGATAATAGAGTCCTCTCTTTCCAACATGTATCGATAACGAGGTCCTGAAAAATTATTACTAACCAGCTGATTTTCTTTTTCACTTTAATTAATTAACAGTCTTTAATTAACAGTCATATTATTCTACAAATTGCGTGGTAGGTTATCGCGATCCTCTCCGATCCGCTCAGAAATTGTTAATACCATTTTTCTCATTACTAACTGTAAGACAAAAATATTACATAATAGGTTAGTATGTTCTCTGCCCAAATGAAACAATATTCTACAAGAAAGCAGGTATGTATTACTAGTCCGACAATAATTGTCGTTTTTCGCTTTCCTATTTGTAACACAAGATACAGTGAAAACATCTTTTTTTTTTATATTTAAATAACTTTACTTTTTAGTAAACTAGGTACAAGAATTTGTGTATTTACATATAAAAAAAATCTTCATCAGATTCATCTGACAAATCATCATTATCTTCGCTACTAACACGGATGGCATCTCCATCTATTTAAATTTTTGGATTCCTGATATCCGACTCTGTAATAGTATGAAAATAAAAAATTAAGTAAATTATATAATAATGAATAACTAATCAATAAATAACAATAGTATTAATAGGATAGCTTGCATGTCAAAAGATAATTCTTCAAAAGATTGACTTGGGAGACTATCAAACGAATAATATTAATATTTGTCATCAATTTGTCAGAAACATCAATTGTTCATCCGAAACTTTTTGGCAATTTTCCCATGGGACACCACATGCGTGCATTACTCCATTACATTACAGTTGAATACAGTTTACAGAAACGCCTTGCTACTGGTGACGAGACGTGGGTTTACGAGCTTGACATGCAAATTAGTCAACAAGCGAACCGAAACCGAAAAAACCACGCCAAAGTTGATCAAAAGTTAAAGTCATGTTGACTGTTTTCTTTGTCTATCGCGATATTGTGCACTCGGAGTTCTTGCCAGAAGGTCAAACGGGAAATAAAGAATATAATTTGAGCATTATGCGCCGTTTAAGAGAGTAAATTCGACAAAAAGGGCCAGATTTGTGGAAAGAAAATTCTTGGATTTTGCACCACGATAACGCGCCGTCGCACAAGGCCATCATTGTGAACGAATTTTTGTTCAAACACTCAACAAATACCATCGAGCAACTACCATATTCACCAGATATGGCTCCAGCCGACTTCTTTATCTTGCCTAAACTCAAATCATCACTTCGTGGCACCCGTTTTCAATCGGTAGAAGATACAAAAGCGAATTCAAGGCGATAACTGAATTCAATTCCGGCAATAGCGCTTAAAAATATTTTGATGATTGGCGTAAGTCTATCGTTTCTGAAGGAGTATAACTTTGAAGGTGATAAAATAAATTTGGATGAATAACAAAAATTTTGTGTATTGTTGATCTTTTCTCGGTACTTTCTTGACAGAGTAGTATATTACGCATATGACATCTGTACAAGAGATGGAAAACTCGAGACAAAATACCTATACCAACCTGTGTGATCAGTATGATATAGTAAGATCAATTTCCCTCCTATTATGGTGGAGGTTCGAGACCAACAGTGGGAGTGGGAATGTATATGAACCGAAATGATAATGAAATGAAAATAATAATAAAAAAATATTCTATTTTCTTTTCTCTTAAAGCTTATCTCTACCTAATCCACTAGGTCCCTTGAATATAATGCTTAAAAACTTTAAATGACTCACAATTAAAATAGGGAGCGGTGAATTTTTGGTGGGCCCCAGATGGCAAAAAGCCACGCTATGCATTAAGTAAATTTCAACATGAATGTAACTTAAAAGCTAGATCAAGAAAGAAGTAGTTTTGAACTTCAATACTAAGAAATAGCACAGATTGTTCATATAGAGTTGTCACTATAAGCAATGTAATCTTAAAACAAAACAGAATTCAGTCATCATTATATTATTTTATTATCAATAATTTTATTACAAATGTCCTTACAGATATTAGTTGTACATTCAATCACGCCACAATAAACCTAATTAACTGTTTTACTATCAATATCTTTTACTTGTTCTTCAATTTTAGCAGCATAATCTGCCTTCTCAAATATACAGCAATTTATTTCGGGTGTTTGTTTCTTATTCTATTTAGTAAGAATGTTGACTTCTATTTCTAATTACAAAAGCTTATGTTGCTGTATTAGATTCAGATCTGGAAGTTCTTCGCATTTTTAGCGAAATTAATTTAAGACGCCCTAGTAAGAAAATAATCAATCTGTGTCTGTTTCCTACCACTACTATACGTAATGAGGTCTTGTGATGCCTTTTCGAAAAAGGTGTTTACTATAGATAAATTATACATTAAAGCAACAATTAAAAAAATATCTCCCTCGGCGTTAGATTCCCCATACCCCCAACCTCCATGCTTCGTTTCACAGCCCCTGTTCCTCATGGGGGTTAAAATCACCTCCAAATATTATCTGCCATTCGTCTGGTATACTCATCATCAGTTTATCAAACTGGTCCCAAAATTCTGTTTTAGCTTCTTCTTTACAACCCGTCTGTGGAGCATACAAACTTACAATATTTAATATCATATTGCTACTCTTAATCCTAAGCTGTAAATGTATTATCCTGTCACTTATATTATTGATCGTCATTACTGTTAAATTGTGTCAACATACTAAAAAAACATAATGTAAAACTTAATGTAACTTAATTTATAACATGAGACACATAAACTACTGGGTGCAGATAATGTATGCAAATAACGTTACTTAGTTTCCATGTGATAATTCTTGTGTGGCGTGAAAGACGACTAAGTGATATGATATGTGGATATAGCATAAGATATATGCGGTAGATGCAAAAGGAGGAAAACTAGACATAAAACCCCATATAAGCATGATAATACGTCTGATTAGCAAGATGTATTAGACAGAATATCCCTGCCACAGTGAAGATAACCCGAGGCCAACAATGGGCTGTCTATGAGTGTTCCTGTATTTGTAGAATGGCTGACAGCGTAACGGTAGACATATTAATTTCGTTAGTTATAGAGACAATAGATAATTTATTACCAAATAACCTAATTCATTTTTATTCCTTTCTTATTAATTGCATCTGTAACTCGGAATTTCGAGGTAGCCCAGGTAATATCTAGCCATCCTACTCAGCTTTTTCTCTTAAGTGTGTCTTGCATGGCTCTATCTGCAATTTTAATATCAATCGTAATGTCTCTACAGATACTAGTTGTACATTTGATCATTGCAGACCAAACCTCATTCATTAACATTAACCTTATTAATGTTTTACCACCCATATCTTTTCCTTATTCTTTAATTTTATCCGTATAATCTGCTTCCTCTTAGATAGACCAATTTATTTCGGGTGCTTCATCTTCTCCGTCAGATTGTTAACTTCTATTTCTAATAATAGAAGCTTATGTTGCAGTTTTAGATTCAGGTCTGGGAGTACTTCGCATTTTTTAACGAAATTAATTTGTGAATTCCTAGTAAGGAAATAATCAATCTGTGTCTGTTTCCCACCACTCATATACGTAAATTGATTTTTAAAAAAGGTGTTTCCTATAGACAAATTATACATTGCGGCAATATTTAGTAACAATTCTCCCTCGGTGTCATTTGACCCATACCCATAACCTCCATGCTCCGTTTCACAACCCTCGTTGCTCGTGCCTACATGGGCGTTGAAATCACCTCCAAATATTATCTGCTGTTCGCCTGGTATACTCTCTATCAGTTTATCAAACTGGTCCCGAAATTCTGGTTTACAATTTACTATTTTACATTTTTTTTGCGGAGCATACAAACTTGCAATGTTTAATGTCATATTGATACTCTCAATGCTAAATTGTAAATGTATTATCCTATCATTTATGCGATTGACCTTTATATTTGATATTGTGTTATCCAGATTCTTATGCACAAGCACTCCAACTCCATAAAAATTTGCCTTACCCTCTGGTTTTTTTAAAGGGCTGTAGTAAGGTGTATACTCTCCCATGTCAACCTTACCTTCATCAGTCATTTTCGTATCTTGTAAAAATGCAATGTTTATATTTCGTGTGTTTAGTTCTTCTAATATTTGCGGTATTTTTTTTTTCAAAGTACCTATATTCCAAGTACCAAATCTTAATACCAACCCGTGATTTTCCTCATTATTTTGCTCACGCTTCAGGGACTCTGACTTGTTTGTCATTGAAGTTGATGGAATTTGACCCTGTACGTTGTTTTTGGGGTACGATATATCTCCATTACTATTCATATTGCGAATTAAGATTTAGAAAAAATAGTATTGTAGTCCCGCATTTAAGTCCAGCGCATAAGTTGAAGACAATCTTATGATTATTGCCACCAAACTGTGAATACAAACGCTTAAAAATATTTAAATTTTTAGAGTAAGGAAGCTATTTATTTATATTATTAAAAACTAACATTCAATTTAGTGGCAAAGGACACTATTGTCTACGTCATGATCTAGCTTCAACAAATCTATTTGTACAATTTAAATTAGATCCGTTTTCTCCTCGGTATTGAAAGTATTAATGTGAATATCAAGAATGATACAAAACGATATTAAATAATTACAACGTTGATAATTATAAATACAAATTTAACAATTAATCAGGCTTCTTTGAATTATATTTAGAACTAAAACATAAATATAAATTAGAAAAATAATCAAGCTTTGGTTAATATAACTTGAACAAAGCATTGAAAAATAGTGTTCGTTGTGACTGGCGTGTGAAAGAAGTCTGTGATTTGTACAAGATAAGTTGTTCTCTAGCGTGAGGCTGAATAATTCACCACTCTGTTCAGCGCACCCAGTCATTCGCCAATTTGCCTCTAGTTTCCAAATGATTTTCAAACAGGACTTGGCTGGATATATCGACGCCAAGGATCCTACAATAAGGTATAATTTATAATGTTAATACAGTTATATTTTAAATACTTATATGTTTAATAAACTCATATGTTTCAATACGGGCTCGATAGGGAGACGCCGTGTCGTCATCGTAATTTCAGCTCATAAACATCGCACTGCTGGGCTCGACCTTCAGCGAGAAGTAGAAAAATATAAAAGCCAATGCAGTCATGAGGATTGTCGACAAAAGTGATGAAACTTAACACTATGAACCGTTGGTATTTTCGGATTTTAATATGATTTGATTTTAAGTTTGATCTTAAATTACACTTTGTAATTTAAAACTTTTTAAATTTATATGATTTGATATTTATCGGCACAGATATAGTTACATTGACATAGCTACGGATAGCGTTAGCGTTAACATGTCATGTGACTATGTCGATGATGACTTACATGTTTTTACTCTCCATCCAAACCTGCCTATAGAAGTTTTTACTTCAATAACTTATTTTTTTGTTTAGCGAGCGATGTACCGTAAGGGTTACGATCGACGCTGTACGCTGCCGTTGCAGAGACCAGGTGTGATATGATCAGAGAAAAAAACGAATTCCTACTATTCACAATTGTAAATTAACCCTGCTATCCCTGCCATCAAACAATACGATTGATTGCGGTGTGACTAGTGAGCTACCGACCATACTTATCAGATACGTACCGTCACTCTGCCGTACATACTCGGTACGCATACTCGCAAGGTCATACTACTGGAATATGCCTGTAATACTGATCAAAGTATTACTATATTGCGAAGTAATATTGCACTCTAGATTTAGTTTGTGCTCTCATGAGGTGGGAGTAGTAAAAATCTGCTAAGGAGAGTTGTCAGCAGCTCTCACTTGAGAAACGCATAATATCTTACTGCCATCGCCAACCCGTCTACGAAACAAGGCGATGATCATTCATCCATTTGTAGGCGAAGCCTACATCCAGCAGTAGACAGTGAAAGGCTGAATGATGCCGATGATGAGTCACGAAAGATGGTTTTCTGATGGAATTTCTTCCTAGGCAACATTTTGAGTTACAATGTCCATAACACATCGTTATATTGTTTAAAACAGTAATATTGTCAATACTTATCGTATCTATTTGTAATAATATAGGTAACACAAATAAATCTACCTGGAGGTTTATTTGCTGTCAAAAAAACGCCGTCAATTTTGCAATTGAAGATTATCTATATGTCTGATTAACATAAGCACTTATCGCAAGATATCTTTTGCAATAATTGTCATTTAAATTCACTTGCGTATTTTCTGTTATTTATTAACAGCTATGGATATTAGTCCTTTAAGTATCGATAATGTTATTAATTGTGAATTAATTCCATTATTTAAGATTTGTGACAAATACCCGTTTTCGCCAGTGACCACTAAATTTTAGCTGATACTTAGTTAAAGTTTAAACGACACATAATATAAACGTTAGCAAATAAGCATTACCTAAAATTTTAACAATTAACGTCAAAAAATACTAACTTAAATTTCGTCATATGTATTTTCTTAGGTATCACTTAAATTAAGAGGATATTGTTGAGAACGGGCATAAGATATCCACTGTTATACATAAACCTTAGTAAGGAGCAATCACTATGCTTGGGTTCGCATTCTTTTTTCATATAAATATATCTTTGTTTTATCTTTGTATAAGGGAGTACAGCAGTCCTCCGTTCTGGTGCTCTCTTAGCTGGTTTTCAGTACTTCCTCTTCTACTAAGTATTGCTGACATAGCCCTCTTAGATTTTAGATATGCTTCTAATTGTACCGATATGATACTTACGTATTCTCAACTCTTATTACGCATTTGATGTTCACATAGTCAAAACCTTTTTATGAGGCCGACATTTAGAGACCACGTTTCAGTGATATTACATGCGTGTTATATATCCTTTAGTCATCTTACGAAACCCGCAGGCAATTATAAAAAAAACAAGGAAGCAATTTTAGCGGACAGTTTAAGAAACATACAATTTTATCTAAACTAAATATTTATAGTGTAGTGAATTTTTTTGTATTATTATTATTAAAAAAATAATATTAAAATTAAAAAAGCCCTATTATGAGGGTATTACAGACATACGATTAATGGACATAAATTACAGCCAGACTCAAAACAAAAATTTGTGGATCACACACGTTTTTTTTTTTTTTTTTATTGCAAACGGTGGCAAACGAGCAAACAGTACACCTGATGGTGAGTGTTGCTGCCGCTCATGGACGTTTACAAGGCCGCTGCCTACCGCGAAGAAAGTGAAGGGAGTGTGAATGCATGCATTGAGGCTCGGTGATACCAAGGGCACCACCAAAACCCTCCACACACAAACACCCTCAGAAAGTTGGGCTTCCGGATCTCTCGCTCACCGAACGAAGCGCAGTAACAAATCGCTACTACTCAGACGTCGATTTTCTGCGAGAGTGTGGTACTGCCCCGGACGGACCAGCCCGCGGCTGTAGACAGATAACTGTCGACAGTGTGGTCCTACCACTCTTAAAGAAAGACAGAGAAAGAGTGACATCTATACCAATAAATAAAATTGGAGTGTCTGTTTGTAATGTCAAAATAATAGGTTTTTTTCATGCTCACATGGTTATTTGCACAACACCTATGCCTCAAATAGCAATTAAAAAATTTTGGTCTGTCTGTCTGTCTGTCTGTCTGTCTGTCTGTCTGTTTTTTCCGGGTAATCTTCAAAACGGCTGGACCGATTTCAAAAATTCTTTCACCAATGGAAAGCTATAATATCAGGGCGTAAACTAGGCTATATTTTATCCCGGTATTCCCACGGGAACGGGAAGTACGCGGGTAAAACGATTATAACCTATAACCGAAGCGAAGCGAGGGCGGGTTGCTAGTTAAAAATAAAAAGTGACTTGTGTGATTACGATGCCGTCGTGTTATACAATGTTAGAATCCCCTAATATGCATTTGGTCTATGGAGAGTACAGATGCAATGATCATACTTTTTTTTTTTTTTTTTATGGGTGGGCTATGGTAAGCGCACGCGCGGTCCAGTCCGTCCGGGGCGATGAAAGGACGGCGCGCGGGCCCATAACCCACCCGTACCCACGTCACCTCGTTGTTGGGCCGACCACCGGAGCAGATGTGACTTGTCGTCAGTGGTCGGCCCGACGGAATACCCTTTCAGGTACCCTCACCTCTCGACATCCTGGGACGTCGGTCGCCATCGCGCGGTTAGCCACACTGCGGGTGACGGAAAATTCCCCGGTCCGATCACCCGCGGCCTCGGCTAGGGCGGCATTAGGCGCAGATACTCGCGCCTACGCCGCCCGAGTCGCCGGCGGCGGAACGTGTCGCCGAATAGGAGCTCTACTCGCACACGATCCGCCGCCTCCTTCCGTGAGATAACGGCCTCACAGAAGGCGGCGACCGCGTCCCAGTTCCTGACGCTGACGAGCATCTCCCTGGCGATGGTCGGCAGCGCCAGGTCGGCACCGACGGCGTCGACCCGCCAGGCGGTGATCTCCTGCAGGGAGACCATACCGCTGCGGGCGCGCGTCTCCGACACCCGCCGATAAATGTCGGCGAGCATCTCCGCCTCCAGGTCCCACGGGGGAGTTCCGGCCGGTACTGCAAGTAAATTGTATCGTGAGCGATATCCGAATACTGAACGCTATCCAAACCATCCAGTGTTTATTAATGTACCTCGAGCATATTCGGAGGGATATTTACCTAGTGCCCAATAAAATACAATAGGCGTCACTGTCTGTCTCTCTTTCACACACGCAATAAGATTTTTTATATGAGGTCTAATAAAATAGAACATAAAAATATACCTAATTATTTTTCATAAACTTCGTTGTCTGTCACAAAACCAATTTTTTTTTTTTCTAAAAGTTATGATAACATCTAGAAGGTATTATACCATTTTAAAATAATGAATAATTTCGCCATCTTTTAAAATTACTTGCCACTATGGTTACGATACATTTTTTTTATAGGGTGGTGTGTTAAAGTCAAATAATTAATGTTATCTTCGAAAAAATTAATGAATAAGCCATCATCATCGCAGCCCACATACGTCCACTGTTGGGCTCGGGCCTCCTCCACAATGGGAAAGAATTTGACCTACTATACCATGCCGGTCAGACATATAGGGTTTCATTTCGAGTTTTCCTTCTCTTCTACAGATGTTATGTGCATATTACATCCCATAGTCGTCATATACGACATCCATGGGCAAGATAGGGAGTGGTGAATGGTATTCTAACTTCGTCACCACACGGGAAAGGAATAGCCATAACAAATGTATATTTTTTTATGTTATTGTAACATGTCTAGTTTTAATTGTACTTATGGTCGATAGTGCAATTATCTGCGCTTCCAACAAGAAATATCCGATGCCAAAATTAGCCTATTTGTCGTTATAGTACTTGAAAATATCGTACAAGGTCTGAATTTTCACCGTTTTTAGTAATATGCGCATATCAAAAAAAGTGGCATGGATTTTCCTTTTTTAATAGCTGTCATAAAGTCATCTACCACCCACTTACCGTTGGACGTCTAATTTAGGGACATCCTGTATATAATGAATCACAAAGAAATCAAATTATGCGAAAAAAAGTATTTTTGTGTATTTGATTTTCCCCAAAGATTACAATTAGCCGAAATAATGTGTCATATTTTATAGTAAAGTACGGATGGTAGCGCCCCAACTTTGAAACTACGCATGACTTTTTTTTTATGGGTGGGCTATAGTAAGCGCACGCGCAGTCCGTTCCGTCCGGGGCGAGAAAAGGACGGCGCGCGGGCCCATAACCCACCCGTACCCACGTCACGTCGTTGTTGGGCCGACCACCAGAGCAGAGGTGTCTTGTCATCAGTAGTCGGCCCGACGAAATACCCTTTCGGGTACCCTCACCTCTCGACGTTCTGGGACGTCGGTCGCCGTCGCGCGGTCAGCCTTTCTGCGGGTGACGGACAACAATAATTACGAATCTATAACATTTTAGTATCTATGTAAACAATCTGTTGGTGAACCAAATAAATAAAAAAAAAACTCTCGGAACCGAGGAGATTGTCAAGCGGATCGAAGCGCTGGGGTTGAGGGTAGTCCTGGAAAAGACGGAGGCCCTTTTGTTCCATGGCCTCCGTACCGCCGGGCCTCCCGCCGGCACTTCGATCACCGTGAAGTCGGTCACCATCAGTATCCAGACCCACATGAAGTACTTGGGCCTGGTGCTCGACGGGTTTTGGTGGTACCGGGATCATTTCCATCGTCTTGTTGCCCGGCTTGTCGGCGCGGCGTCCGCCCTTTCTTGGCTGATGCCGAATGTGGGCGAACCCAGCGCTACGTGCCGACAGCTGTATGCAGGGGTGATCCGGTCGATGACCCTGTACGGCGCACCGGTGTGGGTGGAGTCCCTGACCGTCCGTCTGAGGGCCTTCTTGTGGCGACCACAGAGGGTCATGGCAATCAGGGCCATACGCGGTTACCGCACGGTGGCGACGGAAGCAGCGTGCTTCCTGGCCGGAACTCCCCCGTGGGACCTAGAAGCGGAGATGCCCGCCGGAATTTACCAGCGGGTGCTGAAGACACGCGTCCGCGGCGGTATGGTCTCCATCAAAGAGATTACCGCCTGGCGGGTCGACGGCCGCCGAGAAGTCATTGCCCGTTGGGCAGTTTGGCTGGAGAGCCCTCGGTACGGTGTCAGGACCGTCGAGGCCTTTCGGCTGGTGCTGATGGAGTGGTTGGAGCGGACGCACGGGGTGCTTTCCTACCGACTGGTGCAGGTACTGACGGGGCACGGTTGCTTCGCGAAGTGCCTGTACCCGGTCGCTAGGAGGGAGAACACACCGTCCGGCCACCACTGCAATTGCGACGAGGACACGGCGCAGCACACGCTCGAGGTGTGTGCCGCGAGGGAGGGGGAGCGCCGTGAACTCGTCGCGATTATCGGTGCCGACCTGACGCTGCCGACCATCGCCAGGGAGATGCTCGACAGTGTCAGGAACTGGGACGCGGTCGCCGCCTTCTGTGAGGCCGTAATCTCACGGAAGGAGGTGGCGGATCGTGTGCGCGTGAAGCTCCTCTTCGGCGACACGTTCCGCCGCCGGCGACCCGGGCGGCGCAGGCGCGAGTATCTGCGCCTAATGCCGCCCTAGCCGAGGCCGCGGGTGATCGGACCGGGGAATTGTCCGTCACCCGCAGAGAGGCTGACTGCGCGATGGCGACCGACGTCCCAGTACGTCGAGACGTGAGGTTACCCGAAAGGGTATTCCGTCGGGCCGACCACTGATGACAAGTCACATCTGCTCCGGTGGTCGGCCCAACAAACAACGAGGTGACGTGGGTACGGGTGGGTTATGGGCCCGCGCGCCGTCGCCGGATGCACAGGACCGCGCATGCGCTTACCATAGCCCACCCAAAAAAAAAAAAAAAAAAGCTTGGTACCCCGAATCAACAGCCTGCACCAGCAATTCCGTAAATGGTACTAGATTTGTAGTCGTTGATCGAGACTTAAGTGATCCTTATTGAGCTTCACTTAAATATAGTTTTACATGAGTCTGGATATATGGACAAACAAGTGATTCCAATATTTTGGCTAGAGAGGATAATATCGATATAGGTCTGTAATTGCTGATTTGATCACTACTATCATTTTTATCCATTTTGAAGGAAATATCCCAGAAATTAAAGATTTGTTAAATATTAATGCCAAGGGCATGACTAGTTTAGAGGCACATCTATACCAATAAATAAAATTGGAGTGTCTGTTTGTCATGTCAAAATAATAGGCTTTTTTCATGCTCACACGGTTATTTGCACGACACCTATGCTTAAAATACAGATTAAAAAAATTTTGTCTGTCTGTCTGACTGTTTGTTGCGGGTAATCTTTGTGTTCAATGCACATTGAACATGCAACGCAGCAAATTCATAAGTAGAGCATGTCAACATACAAGTAGAGCATGTCAACATACAAACAGCGCAAATTTGCCAAATTCGCATTGACATGATTAAAGATGCTGCGTTACACTTCACACTTACGACACACTAACACAAAATGGTATATGTGTGTATTAGCAATAAATAGTATATAAGGTGTAAATATTGTAAAAAAAATCAGATTTGAATTTATTCATCTCTCAGTTACTACCCTCTCACTGCGGCCAAGACACCCTTAGCCGTCAGTTCTGATCAGTCTTGTGAGTCTGCTTGACTGGCAGTGAGAATTACCAATCCTCCACCCAAACCTCCATCTCACTGTGGCCAAGACACCCTTAGCCGTCAGTTCTGATCAGTCTTGTGAGCCTGCTTGACTGGCAGTGAGAATTACCAATCCTCCACCCAACATCCATCTTATACCTACCTGTCACCTTAGGTAGCGCGGTGCAGGTATCCCATCAGATAGGCTAGGAACTTAAGGGCTTTAGGTACTTCAAACTATAACCTTAGGTTCTTCTGTCAAACACGGCGTTGATCCATAAGCCCAGACGACGCCGTACATTTGGTCCTTCGAGCAAAAAGTAAAGTAGGTTTGACATAACAGACATACAAATCAATTAAGAACGGGCTGGTGTACTCAACAAAGCATCAGTTTCGGAATTAACTGAAGGACTTTTACTTACGTGCTCTGTCAGAAAGCCTCTCGTTGCGGTTCGGTCACTGGCCTCCCACAAGCGGGACTCACCAGCTGATTGAGAAGTCGCACCTTCAGGGACGTGTTATAGCGAGAGTGCAGGTACGATAAGTATTGACTTAAAACATTAGTAGTAGGGAAGTTAGGGTAGGGCTATTAGGGAAGAAGACAAAAGAAGCACTATGGACATACAAGAAATAAACACAGCAATCAGGAGCCAGGAGGAGGATTATACCGAGATCAGGAAGATAATTACAAACATTAAAAAGGACTCCGTGAGCCGAAGAACACAAAAATTCATTGACGAAAAAAGACAAACACTAACTACTATTTTCCAACGGGTGCAAGAGAATCACTCGAAACTGGAGAAACAAGAGATGTTATCATCTCACAAATATATCACCACAAATTACTTTCGAAATATCCAGAAACAATACAACGAGGGCTTAGCCCACCTACAAAAATATGAAGAAAGACTTCAACTTGTTCAGGCGATATATCAACCTGAAGAACAAAACACAAACGAAGAAGAAGGGAGAGGAAATCCCAAGACGTTTATACAAATGTTCCGGATATCCCAGATGTCAAAAAGGCTAATTCAGGCGAAAGAATCAGTCACTGAAAACAAACCTATATGGCATTTACAAACTACAATAAACAATTTACAAAAACGATGGCAGGATATTGAAGAAACACACATTGAATTATTATTGGAGGAGGATACATCGGGACACCTTTACTTCAAAAATAAATATTTTGAAAACACCCAAACTGAGTTCGATACAACAATGGAGATGCTGGAAGAAAAAATCCATGACAGTTCCAGCGAAAAAATGACCTTAACACAGTCGTCAGGAAAACTACCCCGTATCTCTATTCCAACTTTTACTGGGAGTTATGACTCATGGTATACTTTTCATGATTTATTCAAAAAAATTATTCATGAAGATAAAAATATTTCATTAGTAGAAAAGATGCAATATTTAAAGACAAATGTAAAAGGTGACGCAGCAAAAATTATACGTCATCTAACGATAAGTGAATCGAACTATGAAACCGCGTGGAAATTGCTTACGCAACGTTATGGAGACGAACGAATGATATCAATTAAATTCATCGATAAACTATTAGATTTACCCAAGCTAAATGTTGCGAATGCAGCGGGTTTAAGAGACATGCACGACACCATAAAAGAATGTTTTGAATCTTTAAAACATCAAGGGATTGACATTTCAACATAGGACCCTATTTTGGCTAGACTTTTGGCCAGGAAATGGGACCAACAAACTGACTCAAAATACGAGGATCAGTTACAACACCCAAACAAATTGGAATCGTTTGAAGAAATGTTACAGTTTTTAGAAAAAAGATTTAAAAGTTTAAAGTCCTACGATCAGCAAAAAATTATGTATAATCACCTGAGTAATAACTTGGTGAATCATACAATAAATAAACAACGGGGAACGCACAGACCAATAGCAGAATCATCAAAAAGTAAACATTGCTGGTACTGCAAAAGCACAGAACATAATATAAATAAATGCCCTAGTTTTAAAACCTTGAACGTAACACAACGATATAAGGAAGTCTCAGACAAAGGAATGTGCAAACGCTGCTTAAATCATGATAAAGAAATACAATGCATGAGCGAGTTTTATACAAAATGTGAAATATGTCAACATAAAGGTCATAACACACTATTACACCGAACATTCGATTCAATTAAAAGACAACCAGAGTCTTCTGAGTATACGAAAAAGTTCACTCCTAAGCCAACTGTGAGTGATAAAAAACAAAACACAACGCTATCGAACTTATCAGCTACCAATTTAGAGGCAAAAAATACGGTCTTATTAGCCACAGCGCTATTACAAACCACGTCGTATGATGGAACACCACAATTATTAAGAGTATTGTGTGACCAAGGTTCAGAAGCGTCATTTTGCACGGAAGAAGTAGCACATCTGCTGTCGTATCCAAGACAAAAGGTCCGAGCCGAAATAAAAGGCATTGGAGACAACGAACCTAAGACATCGAAATATACAATTAACATAAACCTACAACCAAGGTACTCTAGTGAGTACAGACTACCTGTAACGCTTGTAGTACTACCGAAGCTTACAAACTCGTTACCAAGAAGTAACTTACAACAATTACAAGAGTTGCACAATGTTCTATTGGCAGACCCAACGTACAACAAAAAGGGACCTATAGACATAATTTTAGGTGCCCAAGAATACAGTAAAATACTATTACAAGGTTTTAAACGACTACAAGGCGGTATAATCGCTCAAGAAACAGAATTGGGTTGGATTTTATCCGGGTTATATCCGCAAGACACAAACGGTGGCATCAAAGTATTAAGCATGATGACTCGCACCGACGACATACAACAATTAACAAAATTTTGGGAATTAGAAGAAATTCCACGACACTATGCACTCACCAAAGATGATGAGTTGTGTGAAAATTACTATACTACAATACGAAGTTTCGACGGCACTTATACGGTACGACTGCCGTTTAAGGACGCGAACATAAAATATGGCGAGTCAAGGAAAAAAGCCGTGGCTCGACTATTACAACTAGAACGTCAGTTCGAAAAAAATGAAAATTTACGCCAACAATACAAGGAATTTATGTACGAGTACCTAAATATGGGTCATATGAGAAAAGTACCTAAACAAGAATATTACATAGGAGAGTATTATATTCCCCACCAAGTGGTAATAAAAGAAGACTCTCTTACAACAAAACTACGAGTGGTATTTGACGCTAGTAGTAAAACAAGTAGTAAAATAAACCTTAATGAAAATTTACATAAAGGACCACGACTTCAACAAGACTTATCAAACATATTATTACGCTGGAGAACGCAAGAGATTGCTTTCATGGCTGACATTATGAAAATGTACCGGTTCATAAAAATAGACCAAGAAGACTATAAATATCAAAGAATTTTATGGAGATTTTCTCCAAAAAAGGCCATTAGTGAATACGAACTAACAACGGTCACTTATGGCACAACAAGCGCGCCTTATCTGGCCGTGAGAACATTACAATAACTAGCATTAGACGAACAAGACAATTACCCTATCGCCAGTAGAGTAACGTTACAGGATTTCTATGTTGACGATATTTTGTCAGGAGAATCCCAGGAAAGCTCCGTCAAGGAGTTACAAGAACAATTAATAGCAATGTTAAACAAAGGTGGTTTCCAACTACGAAAATGGTCTTCAAATAGTTCGGAATTGATGAACAATTTAACATGCGATAACGAAGAAAGTCGGATGCTGAAACTTCCCTTAGACGAAACAAGAAAGTCGTTGGGAATTATATGGTCTCCAGGCGAAGATAAATTCTGTTTTCAAATAACTATAATAGAAAACACAAAACCCACCAAACGGTTCATTATGTCAGAGGTGGCGAAAATATTTGATCCCTTGGGCTGGTTGGCCCCCATCATCATAACACTAAAATTACTAGTACAACAACTGTGGACGTCTGGGATGGAATGGGACCAACCAGTAAATGACATAATACGAAATAAATGGACAGAAATACAAAAACAGTTAAAAAGCATAGAAAGTATACAAGTACCACGATGGTGTCACACGATAGACAGAACAAAGTTTGAGCTGTATGGATTCTGCGACGCCTCAGAGAAAGCATACGGGGCTGTCGTCTATAGCAGAGTAATGGTGAATAACAGTTACTAGATAACCAGTATATGTACTCAGTGGCATTTTAATCCGCCAGCAACCCCCCATTTTGGTGGGATTTGGGAGAGCAGCGTAAAATCAGTAAAGTACCATTTACGTCGAGTAATTGGAGAATCGACATTAACGTACGAAGAAATGATAACATTTTTACATCAAATTGAAGCTTGCCTAAACTCGAGGCCGTTATGTGCACAAAGTGAAAACATCAATGATAATACAGTACTAACGCCTAGTCACTTTTTAATTGGTCGGGAAGCAGTTGAAATCCCAGGTCCGTTATCAAACATAAATACTGATTTAATAAATAGATGGAAACAAATTCAAAGAATGAAGAAAGATTTCTGGAAAGTCTGGTCATCTGATTATTTACATCAACTTCAACAAAGATACAATTGGAAAGAAACTCAAGAAAAAATTTAAATTGGAACCATAGTACTAATAAAAGATGAAAACATAAGTCCAAGTAAGTGGCCCTTGGCAAAAGTGGAAACCGTTCACCCAGGAAGCGACGGGGTGATAAGAGTAGTGACACTCAAAAAATCGACAGGTTTATGTCAAAAACGATCAATACATACATTAATTCCTTTACCTGTATATCAGGAAGAATTAATTACTAACACGAATACGTTAACTAAAAATACCGAAACGCCTGTGAATTGTAACATAGCAAATACCATAAATAAAAAGTTTGTTAAGACACTTAAGTCAGGTTGGAAGAGCGTGTTACTCTATACTACATTATTATTGTGTATCGGACAAGTAACAAGTACATCAATGTTTACTATGAAACATTTAAATCCAGGCCTATATGTAGAACAAATAGGTACTTCAACAATAAACAGAGGGAGTTTTAGAATAGAAACTAATTACAAAAGGAGTGATTTGGAACTGAATTTAAATAATACGATAAAAATAACTAATCAGTTTCAAAAGTTATGCACTGACACGCAACAGTATACAAAAGACACCCATTGTGCAGAATTTTATTATCATTTGAACGAAGAGAAAGCACGATTTGAGAAGATAAAGGATTACCTTACTGGAATAAAGATTTCTAGAAGGAAACGTGGACTATTAGGACAAATGTTAACATACGTGTTCGGAGTCAACGATGAAGTATACAGAAGTATTGACTCATTGAGTAGCAATCAACAAGAACTTATAAACGCCGCCAATCATCAAACAAACATAATGATATCTACAGTATCCACTGTAAACCAAACCGAGGAGCGGATTAAGAAAAAGTTAGAGAATTTTGAAAAAAAGTTAAATGAAGCTATAGCATTCATGTACGATAACGACGTATGGTATAAGATGGTAGACGCTAACAATGTGAAAATACAAGTAATACAAACGTATCAATTAGCGAGCAATAACATAACAGAGATTATTCACTATTACAACGGGTTACTTGAGATATACCTAAATAACGCATCAATATACACGATTTTGAGTGCTAAATACGCTAATGATATAATACAAACAACCAATCAAAAGTTACCTGGAAACTTAAGGATAATTCAGGATCAATTAATACAGACTAACATGGAAATAAATGCAACACATATAAACGTATTTGCGTACTATCCTATTCATGACATAAGAAAATATACGCTAATACACATAACGGCGATTCCTCAAAAGTTGACCGGGAGTTCTTTTGAATGCTTGTCAATCCCAAGAGCATTCATAGGCTTCGACTATAACAATGAACGATACTTTGAGTTAAGTAAAGACGAGTTCAAAGATTGTTTACACAAAAAATCGGAGTTTGTTTGCTATCCCGTGGCTGTTAAGAACATGCAATTGAACAAGAATTGCATTGTTGACCAGCTATTCAGCAACAATAATAACACTAAATCACAATGCACATCAAGAAGATACAACATTCAATCTACAATTCTATGGAAACAACTTTACATGCAGAATACTTGGATGTTTATCACTACAAAAACACAATCAGCTTCGATAATATGTGATGGACAAAGACAAGAGATTAACCTAGAGGATATAGGAGTACTACACATTTCAGAAAGCTGTGTAGTAAAGACGTTGAACAACATTCTTGCAGCTAAACGAATAACAACAACAACTGTGCAAGCATCATATTTTAAAAGGAGTAATTTTACTCTAGACACACAAGTAGTCCAATCAGAGATACCAGACATACCGAAGGAGGAAGTATTAGATAGCTCCACCAGTATATTTGACCACTTAGCCGCTTCAGAAGCAAAGCTAAAAACAAGATTAGATAACACAATATGGAGGCGAATAGAGTCTCATTCCTATGTGGCTAGCACCGTGACATCTCTTTCTTTAATAATATTAGCTTGTCTTTTAATTTATTTCAGACCACTCAAACAATGTCGAGATAGACTTACGAAAAGACAAAACAAGGAAACAACTACAACACAAGCCACAGACATAGACAAACAGCGGACAGCTCCACCACAACCACGGCCACGGTATGGGAAACCTCGTCCCCAGACTACAGTCCAAACACCACAAGCGACGGAAGGACAAATTGGACCATATGAGGTTATCGAATTATACGACTTGCAGTCGTGTTCCTGAGAGACCCCAGAATGTTCAATGCACATTGAACATGCAACGCAGCAAATTCATAAGTAGAGCATGTCAACATACAAGTAGAGCATGTCAACATACAAACAGCGCAAATTTGCAAAATTCGCATTGACATGATTAAAGATGCTGCGTTACACTTCACACTTACGACACACTAACACAAAATGGTATATGTGTGTATTAGCAATAAATAGTATATAAGGTGTAAATATTGTAAAATAAATCAGATTTGAATTTATTCATCTCTCAGTTACTACCCTCTCACTGCGGCCAAGACACCCTTAGCCGTCAGTTCTGATCAGTCTTGTGAGTCTGCTTGACTGGCAGTGAGAATTACCAATCCTCCACCCAACATCGCACAGCGGATGCGGCTAGCCTCGGCATCCACCCCGTTCGCCTGGGTCGGTGAGGACAGCCACGACTGAACAATGGCTGCCTCCGCCAACAGATCCCAATCCAATCGACCCACAGCCCACTGTGGAAACGCGGGCGCTCCGTCCGCCGTGTGACCCCTGCTGGGCTGCAGGAGGGTCCGGGAGATCTCTATCCGGATGTATCTGTGGTCGGATAGGGTCTCAACCTCCTCCTGGACGCACCAGCTCCTCACACGTGCTGTGACATTAGAGCTAGCGAACGACAAGTCCACTATCGACCCGCCCTGCTGCCGCACGCACGTTTGCACCGAGCCCCTGTTCAGCAAACAGAGGCCCAGTGCCGCTGCCAACTCTTCGACCGCCCGCCCACTGTCATTTGTCCTGGGGGACCCCCACGCTGTGGACTTTGCGTTGTAGTCCCTCAGAACGAAGACTTGGCGCGGTGCTAGGCGCCGTATCGAGGCTCCCAGGATGGTGAGGAAGGCTCAGAAATCCGTCGCGCTCCTGTTAGGGTAGAAGTAAATACCAAATAGAGTAACCTCTCCCCATTCCGCCGCGACATACCCATCGCCTCTGTCCTTGAGCAACGAGGATGGGGAATGCCACGACATGGAGGTGACGATTGCCACAGAGCCGTCATTGCTGCCCAGCCAATTTGGTCGGTCAGGCACCGCGTACGGCTCCGCGGCTACGGCTGCAACGATCAGCCACTCCCCATGGCTTGCAGAAAAACGTCCTGCCCGCCGGCGGAGTGGTTGAGATTGGCCTGCAGGAGGTGGTAGGATTCGGTCGCCATCAGTGGGCCGTATCCATCACCTCCTCCGCGCTGGCGGGCGATCGATTCGCGTTAGCGGTGGGAGCGGTCGGTGTCCACGGGACACCCGGTTTTTGAGACGATGGCCACCCGGATGTCATCCACCGACACAGAGTCGTCCAGACCCACGACGGACAGTTCTGCACACTTGACGGGTCTGGCGATCTTGACGCCATCCTCCGCAGCGAAAAAACCCCGCAGCTTGGCCGCCATGTTATCGGCCGTTTTGGCGCCCTCGGCCCCAGGGAACTCCAAAATTCAAGCCCCTGTCCGAGCCTTGCGGGTCCTGGTTTCGACGCCTCCGATATCGGAGGCATCTAGCTCCCGCCGGGCACGACGTGAGACGGCCACATAGCTAAGGCCGTTTTCATCCGCCTCAGGCAGCACGGTGATCACCACCGCGGCTGACTTCGGCGGCCACAGCCTCCTGCGCGACCTCTTCTTACCGACTCCTGCCTTGGGAGCGAAGCCTTTGGCGGCGCTTTTGGCCTCCGCTCTCCTCTACTGACCGCGACTTGTCCGGCTGCGCTCAGCCGCTGTTCAGTCTGCCAGCCCTCTTTGGACGCAGCAGTGTCGCTAGACCCAGCAATCGCGGTCACGGCTGCGCTGGTCGCCGCCGATAGTGCAGTTGCTGGCGGCGGCTTAGGTCCGGTCGTGGCAGGAGCTGATGCCGCCTTCTTGGCGACAGACCCCTTCGGCTTCGGCCCAGCAACGGCCGCAGCGTAGCTCCCTACGCGCCCGCCTTGGCAGGGTAGCGCGGCAGGGGCTGACGCCACGGGTTTCGGCCTATCCGCAGCAAGCGGCGGCCGGAGACGGGTCTCCGGAGGCAGTCTCGACTCCAGAGCCGCCATGTGCGCGTCGAGCATTTTGCCGAAGACATCCACCATGGCGCGTGTTAGATTATTGGCACAAATATATTAAAACAAAATAAAGTTGTCTCATTTTTAAGTCTTTATCAATTAATTTTAATTGTATATTTCTATTATGTTGTTTCTCATCACGGAAAGTCTTTTAAACATGTAAAAAGGGCTTGTAATAATAAATACTGTATTTGTAATCATGACTAACAAAGATCATAGTTTAAAAACCCTTTAGATCAATTGTCGTTAGAACAAGTGGCGCCCCGATAGTGTATAAAAAGGCTTGTGGCCGAATGATCGAGACAGTCGTCTGAACCTGTCGTCCCTCACACGATCAGTCCCCCTTATGTCGCGGGTCGCTCGGAGCTGGACCTCCTGCGGGGTAACCGGGGGTCTCATCCGGCTCGGGCTGACCGCCATTCGGGGGTGAAGAGTGGAGGGGACGCAGGGCACTTAAACCCAAGGACGCGTGGTTCTCTAACCACGGTGCAAGATACTGCAGTCGGAGGGCACAGGCCCTGAAACTGCCACTCCCATCCCTTGCGGGGTGGAGAGCAAAACTGATCGCGATCGAGACAGTGTTTCCCCGACCAGTGAGCCGTGCGGAGCTATTGATTTGTACCCAAAAAGTTAAGTAATTCGATAGTGTATTTTACTTATAGTGTACTGATGGTTTGTTCTTGTATTATTCTTTGAAATATAACAATATAAATATAATATAATGTTCTATAACTGTTAACGTAAAACAATTATTATATATTATTATTTATTATATGTTATTATTATATATTATTATTATATTATTATATATACTTGATTTGAATACAAATTGAGTATTTTCTTATAAGTTGATCCATTAAAAACAGAATTAGGTAGTTGTGTATATGTGTGTACATATACCAATATAATAAGGGAACTATGTAATGGTATTAATATATAACCATTTTACATAGAAGTGAGGTCAGAACAAGCCATTAAAACGAGTTGCTGCTCGGGTTATTGGGGGGGTCATTGCGCGCAGCGGGCTCAGCAGCCGCTTGAACAACCCATCAGCCAAGCATCCTCTCGCCACACGTAAGAACTTAGGATCCTGGGTGATTGTTTTATAGAGGTTTTCTTCCTCGCGATCCATGCGGGTAAGCCAAGACCCTCGCTCCTGAATCTAGGCCTCAAGACGAGTGTCCCGAAGCAAGAATCAGGTCTACGATTTGTCGCGGTTGGCAAATGCCTGCCCAGTCCTCAAACGAATGAGTGACTGGGCCTGGTCGCGTCCAATACCCTTTACAATTAGAGGAGCGAATTTGGGGCATCCCACAAACTGTCCCCCCTCCCCCTCGGGCCAGCTATTTGCCACGGTCAATTCCAGAGACCAGTCCAAGAAATTATCGCTCGTGCCCAGGGTACACCACGTGGAGGTTTCTGGCGTAGTACCCCAACTACGTATGACTTAGGCTTAAAAGACTTGTATCCACAGCCGTTAATTTAAAATTATCTTTTTTTTAGTTCCGATTAGATTAGGTCAATGCTACATTAAAATATCACTTTACTTTTATTATTTATATCTTTTAGTAACATAATGTATAATTATTAGTATAATGCTTACGTGATAGGGGAGAACTGTTTGTGCGATTTCTTATATAACGCACACAAAATTACATTGTAATAATTACTTTAGTTGTTTCAGATGAACCTACCTAATTAGAAATGAAAATTATATTAGATTCATCAGAAGTTGCTTCAGAAGTGATAGAATAATTTTAGTAGGTATGTGATAGATCACAGATCAAAGTACTTAGAGTACTTACCTAAAGTATACACCTATTACATTTAGGTAGGGATATTTTTATATCAAATCATTTATTCTGTATAATCCCCTTAAGGGCAGTTACATATTGTCAAATTTACACATCTTTTGAAACAAACCAATAATCTAACACCGGATCGGAATGCGACACAAGCTGAGATGATACGGCAAGAAACTCGGCAGGCTGACATACTCCCGAGGAGGGGGTCCACTGGTGGGCCCGGGAGCTGGCGGATCTCCGGGCCGCGTGTATCCGCGCCCGGAGGGCCTACACCGGCAGCCGGCGGCGCCATCGCGACGCGACGCGGAGCGGGAGGCCGCGCTTTATGAGGGCTACCGCAATGCGCGGTCGGCCTTCAGGCTAGCCGTCCGCTCCGCCAAGGACGTCAGTCGGCAAGAGATGCTGGACGGTTTCGACCGTGACCCCTGGGGACGCCCCTATCGCGCGGTGCTGAATAGGCTACGCGCGCGGGGCCCTCCCCTCACCGAGACTCTCCAGCCCGGCCTTCTCACCCGGGTCATCGAGGACCTGTTCCTGCGGCGGGCGGAACATACGCCCCCGGTCATGGCTCCGCCAGACACTGAGCGGGAGACCGATGACGACAGTGTTCCGCCCATCACGGAACCCGAGATGGGGGTGGCGGTGACGCGCATGCGCGCAAAGTCTACAGCCCCCGGGCCCGACAGTGTTCCTAACCGTGTGCTGGCCCTGGTCCTCGAATACCTGGGACCCTGTCTCAGGGGGCTGTTCGACGCGTGTTTAGCGTCCGGACGGTTCCCTGGGTGCTGGAAGGAGGGAAGGCTGGTGCTCCTGCCGAAGCCGGGACGGTCTCCGGAGTCGCCTTCGGCCTACAGGCCTATCGTGCTGCTCGATGACACGGGCAAGCTACTGGAGAGGGTGGTAGCTGCCCGCATCGAGCGGCACTTCGGCACGGGGCCCGATCTGTCGGACGCCCAGTTTGGGTTTAGGAGGGGTCGTTCGACGATCGCGGCTCTGTTGCGCCTGAGGGCCGTGGCGACTGAGGCCGTCACCGGCGGGGGAGTGCTGTTGGTGGTGTCCCTAGACATCGCCAACGCATTCAATAGCCTGCCATTCAGCTGCATCAGGGAGGCGCTCCGGTATCACGGGGTGCCAGTTTACCTGAGGCGGCTAGTGGCAGACTATTTGGAGGGGCGCAGCGTCCTCTGCACTGACAGAGCAGGGGACGTTGTGCGAACGTCCATGACGTGCAGTGTCCCACAGAGGTCGGTCCTCGGACCCACCCTGTGGAACATCGGCTACGACTGGGCGTTGAGGGGGAGCCTCCTGCCCGGGCTGGGCGTGATTTGTTACGCCGACGACACGCTCGTCACAGCCCGCGGTGGGACGCTAGAAGAGGCGGTAAGCCTGGTGACCTCTGGTACCGAGGAGGCCGTCAGGCGGATCGAGGCGCTGGGGTTGAGGGTCGCCCTGGACAAGACGGAGGCCCTCTTGTTCCATGGGCGCCTTATGAGCCCTCCCATCGGCGTCTCGATCACCGTCCACTCGGTCGACATCAGCATCCGGGCCCATATGAGGTACTTGGGCCTGGTGCTCGACGGGCGATGGTGGTTCCGGGAGCATTTCCGCAGGCTCGCTCCACGGCTCGTCGGCGTGGCGTCCGCCCTATCGTGGCTTATGCCGAACGTGGGCGGACCGAGCGCTGCGTGCCGACGGCTGTACGCGGGGGTCATCCGGTCGATGGCTCTGTACGGCGCACCGGTGTGGGCGGGGTCCATGACCGTCCGACTTAGGGCCCTTCTGTGGCGACCACAGATGGTCGCCCGCCGAGACGTCATTGCCCGTTGGGCAGTCTGGCTGGAGAGGCCTCGGTTCGGGGTGCGAACCGTGGAGGCCTTCCGGCCGGTGCTGATGCAGTGGTTGGAAAGGCGGCACGGGGTGCTCTCCTTCCGACTGGTGCAGGTTGTGACGGGGCATGGGTGCTTCGCCAAATACCTGCACAAGGTCGTTAGGAGGGAGAGTACACCGTCCTGCCACCACTGCGATTGCGACGAGGACACGGCGCGCCATACGCTCGAGGCCTGCGGGGCTTGGGCAGTGCAGCGCTGTGAACTCGTCGCAATCATCGGTACGGACCTGAGGCTGCCGGCTATCGCTAGGGCGATGGTCGACAGCGTCGGGAATTGGGACGCGGTCGCAGCCTTCTGCGAGACGGTGATCTCGCGGAAGGAGGAGGCGGATCGCCTGCGCGAGGAGCGCAGCCTCGATGAGGAGATCCGCCGCCGGCGACTGGGGCGGCGTAGGCGCAACTATCTGCGCCTCATGCCGCCCTAGCCGAGGCCGCGGGTGACGTGACCGGGGATTAGTCCGTCAATCGCTGAGAGGCCGACCGCGTGAGGAAAGTCCGACGTCCTCCCCGAGGGGGGGGGGACGTCGTTCGATGGGAGGGTACCCCAATTAGGGGTATTCCGTCGGGCCGACCACTGACAAGTTCCGTCGGACCGACCACTGACAAGTTAACGCTGCTCCTGTGGTCGGCCCAACGACGAAGGCGACGTGGTTTTTGGGTGGGTCGCGGGAGTTGCGTGCTTAAGCCCCTCTGTCGCCCCGGACGGAGTGGTGCGGAGGCGCGCCGACCGTGACCCACCCACAAAAAAAAAAAAAAAAACTCTGACATACTAAAATAATGACATACTAATTTCTTTTAAATAAAATTGTATGTATACAACATATAGTATTAGCTTCAGTGTGATGCCCTCCAAAATAGGATATATTTCTTTTTCAAAATCGAATCATCATCATCATTTCAGCCTATCGCCGTCCACTGCTGGACGTAGTCCTTCCTCATGTCACGCCACAGAGAGCGGTTCTGCACCGCCTGCATTTAGCGACGCCCAGCAACTCTCACGAAGTCGTTGATCCACCTAGTTGGGCGTCCCACACTGCGTTGTCCGATACGTGGTCATCAATCGAGAACCTTTCTTCCTCAGCCGTTATCGGTTCGTCGAGCGTTGTGGCCTGCCCATTGCCACTTTAGCGTGCTAATTATTCGTGCTATGTTAGTTACACCCGTTTTTCTGCGGATTCCTGATTCCTGTGGTGACCTCATATGGGTCGACGCAGTGTAGGACCCCCTGCTAGTGGACCGATTTGGAGAAAGTCGCTGGGCGTTGTTGGATGCAGGTGGCACAAGACCGACTTTTTGGTTAAATATGAGGGAGGCCTACGTCCAGCAGTAGACGGCGACAGTCTTTTTTTTTTTTTTTTTTTATTGCAAACGGTGGCAAACAAGCAAACAGTACACCTGATGGTAAGTGTTGCTGCCGCTCATGGACCTTTACAAGGCCGTTGCCTACCGCGAAGAAAGCGAAGGGAGTGTGAATGCGTGCATTGAGGCTCGGTGATACCAAGGGCACCACTAAAACCCTCCACACGCAATCACCCTCAGAAAGTTGGGCTTCCGGCTCTCTCGCTCACCGAACGAAGCGCAGTAACAAATTGCTACTACTCAGACGTCGATTTTCTGCGAGAGCATGGTACTGCCCCGGACGGACCGGCCCGCGGCTGTAGACAGATAACTGTCGACAGTGTGGTCCTACCACTCCTGATGTCTCAATGATGATAATGATTAAAAGCAAAGTATTAAGTAGTAAGTACATATTATTGTTTTACCTATAAAGCATATTTTTATAGCATTTTTTAATATACATAAGAATACAGTTGTTAGCCACCACTGACACACAGGAGTTGTAAATGTCGATTAAGGAAGCAGCGCTCTTCTGAGAAATGCATAACACCTCACTGCGTTCACTTGTCCGCTCGCCTCTCTAATAAATGTTTTGGGGAAGTCTAAGAAAGATAAACACGGGCATTTAACTTTGAGTTAATGAGTGAGCTGGAGATTACCACTGCGGAATGTACTCTGTGTTCAATCAAGAACCGTAGTTATTTTTTTTATTGCACACGGTGGCAAATGCGCAAACATTACACCTGATGGTAAGTGTTGCTGCTCACTCGCTGCTGCCGCTCGGATCTTTACTAGGCTGCTGCCTACCATGAAGAAAGTGAAGGGAGTATGAATGCGTGCAATGAGGTTCGGTGATACTAAAGGCATCACTCAAACCCACCACACGCAAACACGCTCAGAAAGTTGGGCTGCCGGCTCTCACGCTCACCGAACGCAGCGCAGTAACAAATTCCTACTACTCAGACGTCGATTTTCTGCTCAGTGTAACTACCTCGGACGGAATGGCCCACGGTTGTAGACAGACAACTGTCAACAGTGTGCTCCTACCACTAACTAAAACTTTGAATTGAACAATTGAATAATATAAAAGAAATCTTATGCAGTTTAAAATTATTTAGATTCTTCCACTAGCTGCGAGCAATTTAGCAGGCTCTAAATTAATTAGCTTTTAAGACAATGACAAAAAATCAAAGAACAAAACAGAATTTCATAACATACAAATTGAAATATTAGCCGAAATACTAGCACCAAGGAATAATATGAAGAGAGTGAAGTCTTTAAGATGCAGTACTTCATCATGATCGCACTGGTGCGATAGGTGTTGGTACGGAAGGAGGCTGCTTCCGTCTCCGGTGCTGGTTTCACCTCTGTCACAGGTTCATTTCCTGCTTATGCAGGAGCGCCAAATTTAACATCGCCTACAATAAATTTACCTAGCTGTACATGACAGTATTGTGATTGACTAATTCCAAGATACATTTGCATCTCTCATATATTCAGATAAAATATACCTAAATTCCAAAAAAAAAATATCATTACTCATGTGCAGCAATAAAGACATTATCATGATCATCTCAGCCCACATAAGTGGCACTGTAGGGCTCTGGTTTCCTCCACAATGAGAGTGAAATTAACATAATATACCAGGTTAGTCAGGCGTGTTGGTATAGGGTTTTATGTCGAGTTGTCACTTGTCGTTCTTTTGCATATTGTCTGCATATCATATCTCTTAGTCGTCTATTACAATACCCACGGATAAGAGAGGGGGTGGTGAATTATATTCTTACTCTGTCACCACATTGAGAGCCTTGACAAGTAGTGCAGCATTAATTGTATCCCTCGATTTCTCAGCTGAAAAATTATGAGGTAACATAGGATTTGCTCATAATAAAAAAGCTCAAAGTTGCTCAACGAGCGATGGAAAGGGCTATGCTCGCTTTTTCTCTACGTGATAAAATCCGAAACACGGCAATTCGTAGAAGAACGGGTGTAACCGACATAGCCCGCAGAATTAGCACGTTGAAATGGCAATGGGCAAGCCACATGGCTCGTAGAACCGACAACAGTTGGGGAAGAAAGGTTCTTGAGTGGCGACCACGAATCGGACGGCACAGTGTAGGACGACTGCCCACTAGGTGGACTGACGATATTCTCAAAGTCACAGGAAACCGTTGGATGCAAGTGGCGCAGGACCGTTCCGAGTGGCATTCTCGTGGGGAGGCCTATGTCAGCTGATAGATGGATGGATGGATAGGATTTGCTTCGTAATCATTTTAATAATTAAAATCTATTTGTCAATTTATCATTCATTTCAACTCATGCACATCCTGCTATTGGGCTCGAACCTCCGCCACAATAGGAGGGTAATTAACCTAATAGATCACGCTGGTCAGACGGGTTAGTGTATTAACCAAAGGAAAGGGCTGTTTTCCTTTTCTTGCATAGATATTATATATATATTGAATCCCTTGGTCGTCCATTACGACATCTATGAACAAAATAGGGGGTAGTGAATTATGCTCTTACTCTGTCACCTCACGGATAACCGTTAAGTATATATTACATTCAAGCTATGTTGAATATTGAGGCTTTGTGTAAACTAGGACGGGTTCCTTAACATTTTTTTTAACATCATCATCTGAGCTCATATATGTACGTCTAATTTTTGAGCTTGAGCCTCCTACATAATAGGAGGGTTATGACCTACCACGCTGATCAGACGGGTTGATATAGGATTTCATTTCGAGTTTTCTTTTTCTTGCACAATTTTTATACGCATATTTAATTCACACATCTTATACGCATACGTATTACATGCACATATTATTAGTATATATGAATGAGTGCAGGCCCATAGTTATCTTTGTCAATATTAAGATTAAAATTTAGGATTATTGGCGAAAGAAATAACACCTAGAGTTGTACATAATTGTGTTAAATGTTGTCGATTCTCAGGAACAATTAGACAATTGATCATGGGTAACCTATCACTAGTTAATTTTCCTGTTTCAAGTACTGGGTAGATTGCAAATTCTTGATAGTCCTGTTATGATATTGAACCATAAGAACAAAAGTAGTATGTACATATAGAGCTCATGAAAAATTTGAGTTGTGGTTCATAGCAAAGTAGAACCTATTACTATTTATTCTGACAGGGGTAAATATTTCGTAGGCGAATGTAAGCAATTATTTAATTTTCTTGAGCATTATTTAAATATGATACGGAATAGGACTTCAGATATGTATGTCACTGAGTTTATGTATGTGACAGCCAATTTAATAGTTTAGCTGAAGTTTCGCTAAAGTCCTTTAAATTCCACCTAAAACAAGTAATCTTTACTGTAGATGTAATGTATTGACAATCTCGAATTATAGGCATCTAACTCCTTTATCTTCAGATTCATCTGAGCTAGTTCCTCTCCCACTTATCGTTTTTTTAATTGGGCGAACTCTAACATTACATCTCTCACTTTAAATCAAGGAAGATGTTGACATCCATACTCTAGTGCATTACAAGACGACGCTATATTTGAGAACTCATTTTTCGAAACCATTTTATAAAATATACATTTCAGAGCTGATTTACTGTAGCTGCCTGTGGTGAAACAAATCTTCTTGCTGATGTGACAAGATCTTAGCCCCTAACATACGACGACAGGACCAGTTCAGTGGAATGTGAGGCAGATTAACAGTTGGACCAAGTGTACTGCCTTGGGGAACGTTATAGATATCATCCTAAATTTATTAGAGTTGTTGTTAGTAATCCTAACGAAGTGCAGATTATTAGCAAATAATTTAAATACATTCATTACTTTAATATTTAATACAGATATTGTATCGGCCATTTTTGTTTAGCCATTCATAATATGTTACAAGCTATTTTTATAATATTACTGTATCACCCAGTATCAATTGAAGAGAAAACCAATTTAATGCAGTTAATATAATATTTATTCATTGTGTTTAGAGAAAGATACAGTATTATAAGGTAATTTACAAATAAAATAAAATGAATAACTCTATAAACTTTTTTGGCGCATTTTGTCACGTTTGTATTTGATTGCCTGACATAAGATACTGCAGGGAAGCGTACTGTGGTTAGTTTCACGCGGTTTCTGCGACGGGTGTGAGGATCTTGTATGTATGTGAAATCTGCTTGACATGCTGCAGCTCCTCAGTCAGATGTTCATCGTCACAGATTCCTCTCTGCAACAAAAATTTAAGCGTCTAAATCTAAAAGAAGTCCTAGGCGGCTTTTAGGACATCTGATGAGAATCTTCATTCAAATATTTTTTTAAAGCCAATGCCCTGCATTACAGAATTAATTCTTGTATTGCGAGGGACTTTACAAACATATAATTAAAAAACACAGATTAGCTTGGTCAAGTTCATTTGACTATGTCGGTTCGTTAGATCTTCCATATAATTAACTTTAAAATTAAAACAGATGTTGGGCACAGCATTCAGACCGTATCTTACCTATAGTAAGACACGATTTTAGCACTGTGCGCAACGTCTTATACCAATTTCAACTAATCTTTATAGAAGCTTGGCCGTAACAGATAAGGGATATGACAGGATACAATTACAACCTCCATTTATAAGGTCTACACCGCTGTTAACAACTTCGTTTCTGAAATCTTTGTTCCGGATACACTCCACCACAATATGTGTTACGTCCTCAACTATTCCACATTCCGAATAGAGCGAGGATGGTACTTTTGTCACCAGGAAAGCATAAATTTACTTACTTCACACAGCATTCTGCCTGCCCATCAATTATCTACATATGACAAGACGACGACCCCCTATCTTACTCGTGGGTGATCGTACGAGTCGACTATGGGATATAAAACGCACATAACATCTATGCGAGAGAAGGAAAACTCGAAATAAAACCCCATACCAACACGTCTGACCAGTGTAGTATAGTTGGTCACATGGGCGTAGCCAAGCCTTAATTTCTGGTCAAGAAAATAAAAAAGGCTTAAAATGAGTGTTCGCGCCAATAACCGCGACGCGTGATATTCGTCTAAAAGGCTTATTACACTACACTACACGATATTCAGGGCCCTGTGGCAAGGGTGGGCGTGGCCTCTAACCAGGGAGCCGCTTATTACACTAGCCGGTCCACAGGGCCCTAACTCAGTTGTGAAGTGACGTCGTACGACGTTGACGTTTTTATCGTAGCCTTTTTATAAGAATTTTACTATGTAATTTCCAAAAAAACTAGTTTTTAATCTTCGTATGTTTATTTTTCTAATATTTATGTTCTTTCTGCCATAAGTAGGTACGGATTTTTTTATAATTTTCTATGACTTGGATAAAAGTTAACTACATGACATTGGTGATAATGGAAGGGAAGTAGACCTACTATACCACGTTGGTCAGACGTGTTGGTATAGGGTTTTATTTCGAGATTTCCTTTTCTGGTATAATTGTTATGTGCATATTAAACACCTTAATCATCTTTTACGACACCAATAGGCGAGAAAGAGGGTGGTTAATAGTATTCCTACCCCATCACAACACTGAGAACTGACTCACGCACTCGAAACATCCGTGCACATTGCTTGTCTAGCGACGACTGAAGCGCACTAACTCCCTGAACGCTATTACACTGCCCGGTGGCAAGGAAGTCAGGGAGCTAGGGCGACAGGGTCGCTCCGGTCGTCCTGATTAGGGACTCTAACTCACTTACTGTTATTACACTACCCTGAATCAGGACCCTGACGCCCTGAACATCGTGTAGTGTAATACGCCTTTAAGTCCTTCTAGATTCGGGTGATTTCGTCGTACTCTCGCGCTGCTGAGACTCTGCCCGCCATTTTGACACTGGTCAAGTAAATCGCGGCGTGAACACATAATTATATATTCTCGTTAAACACCTTCCACTAAGCACCATTGGCGTTCTATATTATTACAACGTATCCCAACATGCTCACAAGTGTACCGTGAAACTGCACCGTCATAGTGTATAGTGTAACAGACAATAAATTCACTGCCCAATTTGCTATACCAGCTTGTCGGGTACACCTTCAGCACATTCTAACGGGCAACACCAGCAGGCCTGGTCCTTCGAGAACACTCACGTCGTATGTTGTTGGCGTAAACCCGCCTACAGTCCACTACGCCACAACAATCAGTTTAATATTTATGCTTAAAAATTCAAAATATCCATATTGATAAAGATTGTTTTTCGGGCTTAAATTCAATCGGCAAGAGATAAAAAGTGCAGTTTTTTGCCAAACGTGTACTCGATCTGCAGTACAAATATTAACCTTTTTTTATAATATTTATTTTAGTAACTCTTCCTCTGCCTGTATATTTAAGTGCGCTTAAACTACCGAACCGATTTCAAAAATTCTTTCACCAATGGAAAGCTATAATATCAGCGAGTAAAATAAGCTATATTTTATTCCCACGGGAACAGAAACTACGCGGGCAGGAAATACGCGGGTAAGACGACTAAAATCGAAGCAAAGCAAGGCCGGGATACTAGTCAGAAATAAAATTTATATGAGCCCAATCACCACATCCAAAAAGTGCCTGCAAGATTTTACTTCAAAAATAAATGAAATCTATTTATTGTTTTGTTTGTAAATATCATATTTTATGTAAGTAATATAGTCAAATTGTATAGTAATAACGGATAAATACAATAATTTACGTAACCCGAGACCCAAAATTGGATACTTTTTGAAGTTCGCGCGCGACCCGCGATCGAGGTAAAGATTCAATGGTGAATCAATTGGAGAAGTTACGAATTTTTTAAGCTTATTTCTAATTATTCTTGTATAGCAAGTATTTATTGTTTTTGTGTATTGTATAGCAAATATTATGTTCTTAATGTTAAAAAAAAAGACACAATTCTTTTTTTTTTTTTTTTTTCGCACCACTCCGTCCGGGGCGACAGAGGGGCTTAAGCACGCAACTCCCGCAACCCACCCTAAAACCACCTCGCCTTCGTCATTGGGCCGACCACCGGAGCAGGTTTACTTGTCGTCAGTGGTCGGCCCGACGGAATACCCCCTACGCGAGGTACCCTCCCATCGACCGACGTCCCCCCCTCGGGGAGGACGTCGGTCTTTCCTCACGCGGTCGGCCTCTCGGCGGGTGACGGACTAATCCCCGGTCACGTCACCCGCGGCCTCGGCTAGGGCGGCATGAGGCGCAAATACTCGCGCCTGCGCCGCCCCAGTCGCCGGCGGCGGATCTCCTCATCGAGGCTGCGCTCCACGCGCAGACGATCCGCTGCCTCCTTCTGCGAGATCACTGTCTCGCAGAAGGCTGCGACCGCGTCCCAGTTCCCGACGCTGTCGACCATCGCCCTAGCGATGGCCGGCAGCGTCAGGTCGGCACCGATGATTGCGACGAGTTCACGGCGCTGCACTGCCCAAGCCGCGCAGGCCTCGAGCGTGTGGCGCGCCGTGTCCTCATCGCAATCGCAGTGGTGGCAGGATGGTGTACTCTCCCTCCTTACGACCCTGTGCAGGTATTTGGCGAAGCTCCCGTGCCCCGTCAACATCTGCACTAGTCGGAAGGAGAGCACCCCGTGCCGCCTTTCCAACCACTGCATCAGCACCGGCCGGAAGGCCTCCACGGTTCGCACCCCGAACCAAGGCCTCTCCAGCCGGACTGCCCAACGGGCAATGACGTCTCGGCGGGCGTCGACGCGCCAGGCGGTGAGATCCCTTAACGAGATCACACCGCCCTCCCCGGCGCAGCCCGTTTCGGTGGCGAGGACGGCACCGGCGGCGTGGCCGGCGCCAGGCGCGCGAACTGAACCCGCAGGTCGGCCATCTCCTTGGCCAACCCGCGGTTCTCCCGTCGCACCGCCGATAGCTCCGTCTCCAGCTTGCGGTTGCGTTCCCGCAAGCCGGAGACCTCCTCACTAAGGCGGGCGTTCGCGGCCTGTAGGGCCGCCACCTCGCCACCGTGGCCGGCCGGACCGGGGGTCCCTGGCCTTGCCACCACCGCCGATCCTCGACCTCTGCGTCCACGGGGCATGGTCGGGACCCTGGGAGGAGGCATGTTGGTACTCCCCTCCGAGTCGGTGTTCGAGCTGCCCCCGTTGAGGGGGCGCTTCCGGACGCTCGGGGGGAGCGCCTCCTCCCTCTTCTTCACCTTTGGGGATGGCGCCTCTGCAGCCTCCCTAACCCTCTCCTCGCTTCTCTTCGGCGACACCGACGACCTACGCAAAACCTCAACTGACGGCCCGCTACTCGCTACGGCGCATCCACCGCCCTCGCTACCACTGGCCGACCTGCATCCAGCTACTTTCTTCGGCGGACGGCTCTGTGGCATTGCCGCCCTCGTCCGCCGACATCTCCGAGGCCGTGTGTATTGCCGCCTCTAACGGTCCTGCGGCACTGCCGCCCTCGTCTCGCGACGGATCTGCAGCAGTGCCGCCCTCGTCGCTCGGCAGCCTCGACTCCGAGCTGCCTTCCATCGTCTTGGACGGCCCTGCGGCAATGCCGCCCTCGTCCTCGGATCCGCTGCCACTGCCGACGCTCTCCTCCAGCGACGGCTTTGCGGTGGACTCACTCTCCAGGCCCGACGGCCCAGTAGAGGCAATGCTGCCACCCGCCTCGCGTGCAGCAATGGCTTCTGCCTTCTTCCGCTCCCGCCTCGCCTTGGATGTTGTGGCGCTTATGCGGGCTCGCGCAGCGGCGGAACGCCTCGGCTTCGTCCTCCGGGTCTTTTTCCTCACCTCCTTCTCCTCATTCCCCTTCCCCGCCTGAGTCACTTGATGTTGAGCCGGGCTCTCGGCTTCTAAGGCAGTAGTTGCCCCCCACCCATACGACTGGAGGCTGACTGTGCCGGAACTTGGGCGCGACTCCAAATGGACGTCGCGCGCAAGCACCGGCACAGCAAGGGATTCCCCGGCTTGGCCGGGACCCTCTGGTGAAGTAATACTAGTATTAACTTCTGCCGTATTGTTGGACGTTTTTAAGTCTTGCCTTGACTACCACTCTAACGGCTGGACGCTCGCGCGCTTTTTAACCCACCAACCATTCATCCCCTCGCCGAGTGGCCAAACTTAGGATTAGGGGTAATTTTTTATAGGGGTTTTCTTCCCCGCGGTCCGAAGACCCCCGGTCCTGACCCCCTACTCAGGATTACGGTTTGGGCCTTCCGGGTCTGGCCGCTCGCGAGCACCCGACCCGTCACGCCCCCGGGCCGTGACGCAACCGTCCCTGGCGACGGAGTGCCATGAGGCACATCCGCCCCATTGGCCCCGGGTCAGATCCGCCGTGCGCTCTGCCACCAGAGCCGCACGCGGAGACCTCCACCTGCCGGAATCTTGGCCGTCCAAATGGACGTTACCGGGAAGCACCACGAGGAGGTCCTCCGGCCGCGCCCCCCAAGAATATTATATGTTGGCGGCCTGTTGTCGTTCGTCTCCACTCCAGCCACTGAAGCAGAGGTTACAAATTACCTACTTGGTCTAAAGAAAAATATCTGATTGATCGAGCTTCGCTCGGTATATTTTTTTGTATTTTTGCCGAACTTATTTAGATATACATTAATAAAAAATAAAAATGTAATAATGAAAAAAAATATAAATACAGATTAATAATAACACCGAGATTCGATCCGATCCCACGCTGTTTGAATCCTAAAACAAAACAAAAAAAAAATTGAACAATGTCCCAACTGAGCTATTGTTACTCTTGACGTCAATAGCGAAATTTGAATTCCTATTTTTTTTTAATTTTATGCCATTCATTTGCCAAAAACCTCTGCATGCCACGTTTCATGAAAATCTTTGGAGACGTTTCTGAGATCCTGAATATATAGAATATATACATATATTATGTATATATATAAAATATATATATATATATTTTTTTTTTTTTTTTTTTTCTTTTGAAGTTTTTTTTGGCGATAAAAAAACACCGTTTATACACCGTTTTATTTATCGTCTTACAAAAAAAAAACCATAAATGTATCCGACCGAAGAAACATATCTAACATATTTAAATGTCAATTGAAATTGAAGTGATAGTTATAAGAAGTTAAGAAGTTAATATTTTGTAACAGCCTGTTTATCATTTTAAACAAAAGCAATCATGCGGCATTTTGTTAGCCAATCATAGCACTAAGTCCACGTGGACGGCTTTTACAAAGCGTAAACCCTACCGAATTAATCGCTGGTTAAGTGGTTACGCGATGGTGGTTTAGTATCGCTGGTTATGCAGTAGTAATTTAGAATCTCTGGTTAAGCGGTGGTGAATTGGGATCGCTGGTTAAGCAGTGGTTAATTATTAGTATCGGTGGTGAATTAGTATCCGTGGTGAATTAGAATCGCAGGTGAATTAATCGCTGGTTAAGTGGTTTCGCGACGATGGTTTGGTATCGCTGGTTAGGCAGTGACGATTTAGTACTGCTGGTTAAGCGGTGGTGAATTAGCATAGCTGGTTAGTAATGCCTGTTAAGCATTATTGTATCACTGGTTAAGTGATAGTTTATGTAGCACTGGTTAAGCGCTACGGTGATGTTTACGCATAGTAGAAAAGTACTAATTAAGTACTGGATGTGTTTTTACTACTTGTAAAGCAGTAATGTAGAGCATTGGTTAAACTATTTTTGCTTACACGATGGAGCGATATACAAAGTAGGTACTTACGATTCAAAAATAAAAACCTTTCTAAATTGTGATCATCATCATCATCTCAGCCTATATACGTCCCACTGTTGGGCTCGGGCCTCCTCCATAATGGAAGGGTAATTGACCTACTATACCACGCTGGTCAGACGTGTTGATATAGGGTTTTATTTCAAGTTTCCCTCTCTCGCATAGATGTTATATGCGTTTTATATCCCTTAGTCGTTTCGTACGATCACCCACGGGTAAGATAGGGGGTGGTGAATTGTATTCTTACTTCGTCACCACACGGCAAATCAAATCAAATTGTGATCATGGTTTCAGTTAGTTTTGACAATGCATGTGTTACAAGTATCAGAAAATGTTTGGTTAACTTTTTTGATTTGATTATTGATGTGAAACATCTATAGGCGAGGGTGACCGTGATCGTCGCGTGGCGTTTAACGCCACGCCTCGCGGTCCCCTAATAATCATATTAAATAATTATTTGGATGCATATACCTACATTTCTGTAACGAAACCATGGTGCGATTTAAAATTTTGTGCAACGCCATCTAGTAAACTCAAAGTAAATTGTTACTTATAATGTATATTAATGAAAATAAATGTTTATTGAATAAAAATCATCATTTTTTGGAAAAAAATCGCGATATTTTATTAATACTTTATGCCTTAGTTTTTTCGTATTAGTTCCTGTCGTAATCTAATGTTCTTTTATGCATATATACTTGTTTTATAAATTAATGTAAAATTCTCTAACTTAGTAATATAAATATATCAGTAGGTATGGTATTTAGTTTACTTTCAGCTACGAAAACTGGAGAACTGTTTTTTTATAGGCTTTTATTAGTTTCAGGTGTATATATGTTTATTTCTTTGTATATTACCGACTTCATAGGAATTGGATTTTGACTCACTTTAAACAGCCAAATTTCATTTAAAAATTGAAAATTTAAGGAGGACCAATGACGTTAAAATTATTTAGATAGCTTGTCTTATCATTACAGTATTAAAAATTTCTTTATTAAATATATTGAAGCTGAGAGTTTGTCGTTAGCTCGATAAATGCCGCCATGTCTGTTTCCTAAATCACACTCTTCGTGCGAAAAGAATGTCTGTGAACGGATGAAAGCATTTCATTTTTTATAGGCTTTTATTAGTTTCAGCTGTGTATTTATTTGTTTGTATGTCAAAAACTTCTTAAGAATTGGATTTTGACTCACTTTAAACAGCTTGTCTTATTATCATTACAGGATTAGAGAGTTCTTTATAAAATATATTGTAGCTTAGAGTTGGTCGTTTGCTCGATAGATGCCGCTATTTCTGGTTTATAAATCGCAAATTATTTCAAGCGTATGAGTCGTAAAGTCAATTTTAAAATGGATAATTTATTCGATACGATACCTACCAAAAAGTACTTATTGACTAAAATATCGAATACAAAAGCATCGGTATCGAAAGAAAAGTACTCGATACCTAAAGATAAAGTAAATAAAAGTACTCGATACTTTAAACAGTACGTTACTTATCTTTCGATACTATTCATGAGTTCAGTATCGATACTTTATATTCGATACCGTGTCTCTACTCGTACAAAATAGTTTCGATGTTTCACATCTGCCAGGCGTCCTGAACGACGGCTCACTTTTTTTCCATTAAGCCTTTGAATAAGGTCAGGATAGCCGAGCGAACTGGTACCAACTTTCGTGTACATTTTATACTTTCAGATATTGCATCCCACGAAGACGTGGGAAGATCAGAATAGCCGTGTTGTAGAGCGTGATAATTAAAGGAAGAAAGCAATGGAATGTCAAGCAAATTAGTTTGAAATTAGTTTGTTATTATTTTCGTTATCCGTTTAGTTTATTATTTTTTTTTTTTGCTTGAGTGTGTTAGTTGTGACATGATAGAGGGTAGTTTCGAAAAAGTTAGTCAACTTGAAAGGTGAGATATTCTCACATTTCATTATTCTGTGAGCAGTCGTAGCGATCGGTCACTACTAACCCCATTACATTCCATGTGATTATGCTGTACAGTGTTAGTTCTAAATTTTATTTCTTTAGTGATTTGAATATCATAGTTATGTAAGTACAATAGCCTACTAGTACCTTCCTTAACGCATATTTTTAACCTGATGTTCACCAAGGTTGCCAAGGTGATTCATAACAATAGAAGTGGCGATAGAACTTGTATCAATAACTAATAGACCTATCTCTATTCTGCCAACCATTCCCAAAACAGTTGCGAAACTTTTACGTAAACGTAACTATCTTAAAACAAAAAAGCAGGTCTCAAAATTTTAGTTTTGCATCAGAGCTAAAATTTCAACCTATATGGTTGAAATTGAACTAATATACAAAATATATATTCCACAATATCGTAAAGGACTTGTGTTGTTTCAAGAAAGATAAAAAGAACAAGAGAAAATTAAAAACTATTAAATAGTAGTTGTTGTTTTATTTTGATAATACCCTGTTATCCTTATGATGCAATTTTTATTTTGCGTTCTTTGTATATCACATAATATGTTAATTCTGAGTTGGTTACACTATATTTATATTTAAAACTCTGGCCATTTCACAAATCGTTTTATGTGAGGCTGTGTTATAGTAATTTAATAGATATCTTTGGCAGAAGTTGTCTATCCGCTATTATTATTAATTATTGATTTAAAGTAATGCAATAGTCGATTAATAATTTTACTAAGATTTTTTGTGAATAACGTCAAGTGAATCGTTTTGAAAAATTATGCAGTCACTTTGCAAATACAGTCAAAATCTATTAAAACGATATCGAAGGCACTAAGTCGTAAAAACCGATAGTTATAATAACCGATGATATTTTTGAAGTACATTTTTTTATGAAATTGTATTATTGATTGTACACTTGTAGGTATATATATCTTTATATATATATTTCTTGTGTGCGTGTGTATGTCACTGAACTCCTCCTAGACGGCTGGACCGATTTTTATGAAATTTTTTGTGTGAGTTCAAGGGGATTCGAGGATGGTTTAGATTCACAATTGGACCCGGTAGGTGGCGCTGTTTGGACAGGACAATAACATAACTTGAGAACGACTTTACCGATTTCATCCATCTTTTTTTTTAAGTTTTCTAATATTTTAAAAAAGGCTTTTACGAAAAAAAAAATAAGACCGTTGCGCAGAAAATTAGAAGATTTAAGAAAACTTAACGTTTATACATACTTTTCTAATGTAACATTTTTTCAACTATATAAACTTCTCTACCTTTACATATTATACGAATAAATCTTCTGTTCGTGTGTTTGTAATTGAACTCCTTCTAAACGGCTGGACCAATTTTGATGATTTTTGTGTGAGAATTCATATCCATCGGTGTAGCCATTCGGCACATCCAAACCATTCGGTTTAGATTAATATTTGGAACCAGTAGGTGGCACTGCGATCGATTTCAAGGAGAATTCAATTTTCTATTCTTCCAGATTTGAACAGAACAACGTCTGTTAAGTCAGCTATATATATATATATATATATATATATATATATCCTATGTACGTGTGTATGTCACTGAACTCCTCCTAAACGGCTGGATCGATGTTGATGAAATTTTTTGTGTGTGTTCAAGAGGATTCGAGAATGGTTTAGATCTACAATTGGACCCTGTAGGTGGCGCTGCTGTCGATTTCATGCAGAATTCTTTTTATTTTATTTGAACAGAACAACGTCTGTTGGGTCAGCTAGTATGTATATAAATTCATAGATATTATTTTGTAGTACATTAACAGTATTGAGACCATAATTAATTGGCGACCACAATTTGAAATAGACTTATCTATATCCATGATATCGTTTTCGTCAGTAGTAGATAGTATAGATAGTAGATGAAGCAGGTCGTAAATTTTGAGTGAATTTTTGTCAAAGAAATAGTGCCCCCTTCATCATCACCAATAACATCAATCAGGGTTATTGTTATAAGATCTTTAAGACCTGCATGTCTAAAGCAGTTAGATAGCAATAGTTATTTGCCTCCATGTATCTGATATCATCAAGAACCGTATAACTGTTCTGATTAATAATAATCAGGGTTTTCTATTAACTTTAATTCCTTCAATAATGAGATCAGATGATCTTTTTGTTTGCAACAACTTAATTGTTTCATAATTAACTAAAAAAATTTTTTGATGCTTCTTGTATACAAATGAGCAACAAAATGACTGAAGAGATATAAAGAAACGGGCATTAAATCTAAGGCATGCACATGTTTTGATTTTAAGAATTACAAAATAAAGACCCTCAACTTGATATATTATGTTTGTTTTTAGGATTACAGCCACTGACCATTATATTGTGCCTATTTTTTTTTTATAATACAGATGTGCTGGTCATACTACATATATAATTCTCCGAAAATATTAGTCAAATGTGGTCGCTTAATGTGATATGTCGAAGTAAGCAATTTCGTAAATGATTTTGGTCACTATAACCGGTAAGTTTTTCTAAAAAATTTCGTTATAAACAGTTTCTACTGTAATTGAATTATAAATGATGAGTACTTTTCTCATAATGTATCAAAGAATAATTTTCTTATTGCAATTTCGTTCATTTTATTCTATTTCTTAAGTTGTAAATATGCCTTTTTCACAATTTACATTTAAGAGAACAGTTCTGCGTCAAATAATTTAAATAATATTAATGTATTGAACACATTGATGTAACAAAAAACCCAAGATGCACAGTCCCCAACAAAACTAACACACTAAAGTGTCCTCAAATATGCATAGGTAGTTACAGATATATTTATATTATAACTATAAAAATATTTTTTATAAATTCAACTTTAAAAGGCATGATATAAAGTTGAATTTATAAAAGCAGTGTACAAAAGCAATAAAATTTTATGACCGAAGTTCGCCAATTGAACAAAGCATGAATGGTCACAGTATTATTCGACTAAAATAAAAGGAGATAGTAATGTCTTATTCTACATTGAAAATGATTCTATTGACATTTCTCGTATTATTCTTGCGCCGTTGAGTGAAATTTTGAAACAAAAAAATTTAAATCACCATTTTCCCCCCGATATCTAGTCAAATAAATAATAAAAACAAATCAATGAACTGTTTAACTTACTGGAAGTACGAAATCCCATCCTTTTTGAACGTTTTTGACCTATTATTTTTACAATTGTTCAATGAACACTTCGCCATTTCTAACGTTCATACAATAACGCGGTCGACACAAGACTACTTGAAAAGAATGCTAAATTCTTGTTGTAGCTCTCTTTTTATGGGGACGTTTTTGAGACGCTGTTTGTGTATCTTGGGTTTTTGTTACATCAATGATTGAACAAAATAACTTGCTTTTCACTTAGTTTTTTATATAATTTTGTTGGCAGTGCGAAGATTACCCATAGATGAGATCGTTCGACTGCCCTCGTGGCTATTTGTTTGTGCTATTCTTGATTGAAATGTCACCATCGGGCAATAACGAATTTAGTAAAACCTCCATGGTATCGTTGATATCCATCGTTTTTTTCGTTTTCCTTAGTCTAAAGAGTTATTACGAACCGACCCGCGTGCAAGCTCCACGACTTCTAGACGCCTGAATAAGCTGGATTCCGAAAAGGTTATAGTACCATAGATCACATCCACATGCTACGCCAGATTATACAGAAGACCGAGGAGCATAATTGGCCTCTGTGTCTAACATTTGTGGACATTGGGCCGAGGAGCATAATTGGCCTCTATGTCTAGCGTTTGTGGACTATAAGAAAACCTTTGATTCTGTCGATACTTGGGCGGTGCTGCAGTCCCTTCAGCGGTGGCGAAATCGACCACCGTTATATCAAAGTGCTGAAGTGTTTGTATATGATCAGCATTATGTCGGTCTGTATCCGGAATAAGAGTACGAAACCGTAAATAGTTAATTTGGCACCTCTGAAAGGAGTGCACCGTTCAGATGTGCCAAATTAACTATTGATACATCCAAGTGTTGAAGTGTTTGTATAGAAACGCTAATATGTCGGTTCTCGTCCTGAATATGAGTACGAAACCGATCCAGTTGCAGAGAGGTGTGAAATAGGGAGACGTCATCTTTCCGAAACTGTTCACCACTGCCTTGGAAGATGTCTTCAAGCTCTTGAACTAGACCGGACTCAGCATCAACATCAATGGCGAATACATCACTCACCCTCGATTTGCAGACGATGTCGTTGTTATGACAAAATCTCCGCAGAACCTTGTTACTATGCTCAATGACCTCAGCAGATTTTCTAAACGTGTGGGTCTACAAATAAACATGGACAAGACGAAGGTCATGTCTAATGCCTACGTCATGCCTGTACTGGTTCTAGTTGGGCATGCAATTCTCGAAGTTGTCGATCATTATGTTTACCTAGGACAAACAGCCTAGTTAGATAGATCCAATTTCGAGGAAAAGGTTAGCCAATGAGTCCAACTCGGCCAAACAGCGTTCGGAAAACTTACGAGTAAGAGGATCTTTTTGTCCATTATGCCGCAGTGTCTGAAAACCAAGGTCTTACTAACTGATGTGTGTTACTAGCGATAATATACGACACTAAAACGTGGCCTTTAAGTGTCGGCCTCATAAAAAGGCTCAAAGCCGCTCAACGTGCTATGGAGAGGGCAATAATTTGGTATTTCTCTACGTGATAAAATGCAAAATATGGAAATGCGTAGACAAACGGGTGTAACTGACATAACCCGCAGAATTAGCACGTTGACATGGCAATGGGCAGGCGACATCGCTCGTCGAACCAACAACCGTTGGAGCAGAAAGGTTCTCGCGTGACGACCATAATTCGCACGACGCAGAGTAAAACGACCCTCTACTAGGTGGACTGACGACATCTTGAAAGTCGCAGGGAAACGTTGAATGTAAGTGACGCAGGACCATTCCGAGTGGCTTTCTCGTGTGGAAGCCTTTGTTCAACAGTGGCCGTCTATAGGTTAAAGTGAGAGTAAAGTAAGCAAACCAGGTGAATTGATATAAATATATGGATCTTGGTTATATGACGCCAGTAATTTCTTGAGTCATAACTAGAAATAAAACGAATATTCGATAACTATCTGGTATTCGTCTTAATTTATAAATTTGGCCGGATACCGGGCAAAATCGAGTATCCGGCCAAATACCGAATAAAAAAAATGACCTATAATGTTTAGAAACACTTTATTTAATCCACGTAATACTAATACTGCACCAAGTTATGTTGAATAAATACTCTAGATTACAAAACAACAAATGATTTGGCTAACCTTTGAGATTTGAGAGACAAAATGGACCAACAGTAGATTCAGGATGAGCTATGATTATATAAGTCGAATAAAGTAAGGTACTATGAGCTGCATCAGTAAATACTCTCAGATGATATGTATAGCATTAATAACAAAAGCAGAAAAACGACTGTCATTAAAAGAGGCAACAATTGCAAAAGAGGAGAGGATGGAATAAATAAAAATACTTATAGTTAGACTGAGCTGTCTAAAAGAAAGAAAGCTATGGGTAAAAGAAGGTAATAAAAAACTTAAATACTTGGGTAAATTCAAGATAAAGAACTTAAGAAATAGAATAAGTGAATATAATAAATAGAATAAGTGAATATAATTTGAAGGAATTGAAATTAAAAATATTAGATAAAAGCGATATCATCACACCAAACTTTAATCGCCACATCGTGACTGGCGATGAAAAATGGATACACTATGATAGTCCAAACCGTAAAAAATCAATATAGCCATGCATCGATATCGGCCACAAAACTTCCCAAAACTTCACAAAACATACCCATGCTTCCAAGTTTCTGCTCTGTAGAAGATGGATGATGGGATCAGCAGGGTGTAATTTATTGTGAGCTATTCAAACCGAATAAGACTATCACGGGGAATAGCTATCGACTTAATTGATGCGTTAGAGTCGGGCCCTATAAGAAAAGCGGCCACTATACGAAAAGAGACACGATAAAATGATTTTTTTCCGTGACAACGCCCGGTCTGTGAAATCCTACCTGGAAACACCTAACATAGGCCCTTAAACACTTCTAATTTTCACCTCTTCCGATTAATGGCACATAGCTTAACACACAAGCGTTTTCATTCTTAAGAAGATATAAAAAATGGGTCCATTCTTGAAAAGCCACATTTACTGCCAGAGAGATAGTAGAAAGTGGTTTCTAGTGATATTTTTTTATTCCTTATGTTTTGAATAAAGTTTTCATTTTATTAAAAACCAGAGAGAGCTTATTCAAGATCCTAATATTTAAACTTAAATTTGCAAAAAATATATATTAATAAGAAATTATATGTAATTAATGACTATTGTATCGGAATAAATAGAAAAAAAAATCAATTAACACTTTAATTTAGATAAGTGAAATTGTAATTATTGTGAATGTTGTCTGTCTTATTGTTAGCTATCTGTATATGGATCACCTTTTACGTAAAAGCCTCCTCCTGTGTCCATCCTTTATTAAGACCGTGGTATAGTTTTCATTACATATTGCAAAAACAGTTGTATACCAACGTTTTCGTTTTATCGTCGTAGCACTCGACACGGCAGTATAAATCACCCATGCCACCTGGAATGATATTTATATTTATTTTATTTAGCATACTAACAGTACAGTTATAATAAATACACACACGATTTTACATATTGTAGAGATCAGCCAACAAATCCAACTCGGTTGGGCAGCATTCGGGAAACTTAAGAGGATCTTTTCGTTCATTATACCCCTGTGTCTGAAACAACAGGTCTACGACCAGTGTGAGTTACCAGTGATGACTTACGGCACAGAAACGTGATCTCTAAATGTAGGCCTCATAACAAGGCTCAAAGTCGCTCAGCGTACTAAGGAACGGGCTATACTTGGGATTTCTCTGCGAGATAGAATCCGTAATACGGAAATCCATAGAAGAAAGGATGTAACCGACATAGCACAGAGAATTAACACGCTGAAGTGGCAATGTGCAGGCCACATCGCTCGACGGACTGATAACCGCTGGGGAAGAAAGGTTTACGAGTGGCGACCACGTATCGGACGACGGTGTGTAAGACCACAAGCCAGGTGAAAGTTGCTAGGCGTCGTTGGAAGCAGGCAGCACAGGACCGCACTTTGTGGCGTAACATCATGGAGGCCTACGTCCATCAGTGGATGGCGATAGGCTGAAATGACGATGATGAAATGATGGTACGGTGTTTAGACTGTCGAGCCCTTCCGGCCTGTGCTAATTGGGTGGCTAGGTCAGCAGCACGGGGCGCTTTTCTTCCAAGTGGTGCAGATATTGGCCAGGCCCGTTAGCGTTGCCGCATGGGGAGAGCAGTGCCGTGAACTCGCTGGTGCCGTTCTGACGCTACAGACTAGCATTAGGACTAGTGAATCGTCTATAGAACTACGATATTCTTTCCAGTTCCTATTAATAGCAAAATATTTAACATCGTGTATGTAATTTTTGTCTCCTAATATTCTATAGGCTCGTTTAGAGATTTTAATGCTCTAACCTTAGAATAATAACGTATAGAAGGATAGTGTCAATACTTCGAACGTTTGAAATTTGAATCTAAAACTACTAATGGCACGCAGACGATTACAGACGTACACACGCAAAACACTATACAAATTATGAAATCAAATTTTGTCTTTAATAAAATAAATCGTCGTAATACTTTTAAAAGTAATGTTAAAAACCTTTTAAGTTTTTCAAATGTGTTATGACACCATTTGAATGCACAAACCGTTATAGTTACCTATTTATTTTTAAAGAGTTGCATACGTACGTGCAGTACAATTACTTATACATTACGCAATGGTTCCGCCGTAAGCTCCATTAGGCTCCAATTGATATGCCTCACTTTTTGTGCGTGAACTTACCTTCTATACGTTATTATTCTGAGGCTCTAACGTTTTTATCTATAACGTTAAGCAGAACTCATAATGGAGAACGAGTTGCTTTTAACGACTGTACGTTAAGTAATGCTAATCAATTATTATTTAATAAAAGTTTACTGTTATTATATCCATCAACAAATAAATACCATGCAGTATCATAATTATTAGCTTTGCAATATGTGTTGGCAATTACTTTACGCGCATTTGAAGACGCACGAAAGTAAGGAAACTTGCTCGTGTCGTGGACTTTCGAACTGTTATTACTCTATCATAATAATATACATACAAGTAAAATTGAAAATTTGAATAACTTCCGACACAAACTAAAACAATAAAAAAAATATTACACTCTGTTCAGCAGGAAATGTCAATTAATGATTATAATAGGTCTTTACCTATGTAATTGCCGTTCTGCAGTACTGGCCATTTCAAATCAAAATAATTTTTGTTTGGCTAAGAATTCTAATTTCAAATTGATTTTATTTTAAAACATGGAATTCATTTTCCAAAAGTAGTCGTTTGTTTATTGATTAGTGTTACGTTTTCATCGCATTTCAATCTTTTTCGTCATCATGGATACGTTAAAAATTCGAGTAATTATGGAATATGAGTATCGTCATAGCAGCAACGCAGCACAAGCGGCACGCAACATCAACGACGTTTACGGAGCTAACACTATAAACCAACGCACCGCCTGTTATTGGTATGCTCGCTTCCGTTCTGGAAATTTCGACCTGAAAAATAAACCTCGCGATCGTCTGAAGACTTTGGTCGACAATGACGAATTAAAGGCGATTGTGGAAGCGGATGATACACAATCCACGGCTGAATTAGCAGCAGCTTTCGACGTTAGCGTCAAAATAATATTGGTCCATTTGCGTGAAATTAGCAAGGTAGGAAAGCTTGACAAATGGGTGCCCCACGAACTCAATGATCGCCGGCGCGAAGTACGTGTCGAAACATGCCTTGCATTGCTCAACAGACACACAAATGAAGAAATTTTGAAACGTATTGTTACTTGCGATGAAAAATGGATTCTGTTTGATAACCGCAAGCGCTCAGCAAATTGGTTGGATCCTGGTTCAGCACCTAAACAATTCCCTAAACGAAAACTTAGCCCTAGAAAAGTGATGGTCACTGTTTGGTGGTCTAGCGCCGGTGTGATTCATCACAGCTTCTTACCAAACGGGGTGAGCATTACTGCAGATGTGTACTGTGAAGAACTGAACACAATAATGGAGATGCTGGCACATCTCCAACCAGCATTAGACAATCGCTCGTCTCCGCTGCTCCTGCACGACAATGTGCGACCTTATACTGCACAGCAGACGGTCTCCAAGTTGCAAGAACTGGGGTTGGAAGCTCTCTGTCATCCGCCATACTCACCAGACCTTGTGCCTACAGACTACTTCTTTTTCCAGAATTTGGATAATTTCTTGGCGGGAAAGAAATTCAATACCCGAGAGGCAGTACAAAATGCCCTTGAAAAATTTGTTGCCTCCCGTCCAGCTGATTTCTTTAAGAAAGGCATCAATAAACTACCGCTGCGTTGGCAAAGATGCATTGATTGCATGGGTGATTACTTCGATTAATACAAATAAAAAATACATGAAAAAAAATCATTTACTTTTTTTCATACATAACGTCAATTTCATAGGTAAAGACCTAATATTCCCGTGTGGCGATGTGATAGAATACAATTGTCGTCACCCCTTGCTTGCCCGTGGGAGTCGTAAAAAGCGGCTGAGGGCCTCACCAGGAGAATGGGCAGCAGCTATCCCCTGGGAAAAACTTATAACATCTACTGGCGATTATGGCATTATACCCCCCCCCCTAAAAAAAATTAAAATGGATGCAATAAAAATGACGGGCCCCCAGTCACGGCAGTGCCGCCTCTCCCAGGGCTCATTTTGATAGCGGGCCCATGGATGGCGGACCAGGGGGTGCTAAGAATCCCCGGTCGCGATCCGGCTACCAAAAACATCGATCTTTGGCACTGGTAACACACAATATTCGGACACTTAGGACCGACGAGATGGTCATCGAGCTGGAAGAGGAATTGAGCAAAATCCGTTGGGACGTTGTAGGATTATCAGAAGTGCGAAGAGAGGGCGAGGGCACGATAATCGTCAAGTCTAGAAATCTGCTCTTCTACCGGGAAGGAGATCACCCGTCCCAAGGCGGTGTAGGGTTTATTGTTCGAAAGTATCTTGTGAACAACGTGGAGAGGATCGAGAGTGTGTCAACAAGGATAGCGTACCTGACACTCAGAATTACCAAACGGTATTCGCTAAAGGTCATACAGGTTTACGCGCTGACCTCGACATACTCCGACGACAATGTGAAGGCCTTATACTAGGACATCTCGAAAGCCATCCACACGTCCCAAACCCACTTCACGGTAGTTATGGGAGACTTCAACGCGAAACTAGGCAAAAGAACAGACGATGAGCTGAGAGTGTTTGGAGAAGTTGTTGAGAGTTTTTGGAGAAGTAAGGCCTCTTTATGATGAATTTCTTCTTCAAACAGCGGCCACAAAGGAAGTGGACCTGGATTGGCCCCGATGGTTCCACTAAAAACGAGATTGACTATCTTGTCGGACAAACGACAAATATTCAATGATGTCTCGGTGATCAGCAGGATAAAAACTGGGAGTGATCGAGGTACGAGGCACATTGAATCTGCGTACGAAAGTCGAGCGGTTTCGCTTGATGAGGTCTACCACTCCGACCTACACCTGTCAAATACCAGACCCCGAGAGCTTTCAGCTCGAATTACATAATCGCTTCCAATGCCTAGAAGAGTGCGAATCCTCGAACGATATGATACACCGAAGAAATCCCGGACGTCAGCTTGTACGAGATCAGAATGGCTCTGAAACAGTTAAAGAACGGTAAGGCACCGGGAGATGACGGAATTACCACTGAACTTCTGAGGGCAGGCAGCAAGCCAGTTCTAAAAGCCCTACAGAAGTTGTTTAATTCTATCATTCTCGGGGGCGACGTTCCAGAGTCGTGGACCAGGTGGTGTTGTTTTTCAAGAAGGGCGACAAAACGCTCTTAAGGAATTACAGACCACTCTCACTCTTGAGCCACGTCTACAAATTGTTCTCAAGAGTCATGACGAACCGACTCGCGTGCAAGCTCGACGACTTCCAATCGCCCGAACAAGCCAGCTTCCAAAGAGATTATAGTACCATAGACCACATCCACACGCTACGCCAAATTATACAGAAGACCGAGGAGTATAAACGGCCTCTGTGTCTAGCTTTTGTGGACTATGAGAAAGCCTTTGATTCTGTCGAAACTTGGGCAGTGCTGCAGTCCCTTCAGCGGTGCCAAATTGACTATCGATACATCGAAGTGCTGAAGTGTTTGTATAGAAACGCCACTATGTCAGTCCGCATCCAGAATAAAAGTACGAAACCGATCCAGTTGCAGAGAGGTGTGAGACAGGGAGACGTCATCTCTACGAAACTGTTCACCACTGCGCTGGAAGATGTCTTCAAGCTCTTAGACTGGACCGGAGTCGGCATCAACGTCAACGGTGAATACATCACTCACCTTCGATTTGCGGACGATATCGTAGTCATGGCAGAATCCATGGAGGACCTTGGCACTATGCTCAATGACCTCAGCAGGGTATCTCAACTAGTGGGTCTACAAATGAACATGGACAAGACGAAAGTAATGTCTAATGCCCATGTCATTCCTGTACCGGTCCTAGTTGGGAATGCGATTCTCGAAGTTGTGGATCATTATGTATACCTAGGACAAGCAGTCCAGTTAGGTAGATCCAATTTTGAGAAAGAGGTCAGCCGACGAATCCAACTCGGCTGGGCAGCGTTTGGGAAACTTAAGAGGATCTTCTCGTCCTTTTTTTTTAGATAAAAGCATTTTAATAGCAATTGTCCCATAGTGCTCTCGCCTGTCGTGATACTGCTGCCAGATGTGACATTTTGTGCAAGATGGCGGTGCCAATTGAGCGGTTAAGTAATCATACGCCATTAAATAATTTTGGAGCTGATACTCTTACAACTGCTGGACTGATATTAATCAAACATAGCTAAGAACCATCGTCTGAAAACTTATAACTGAAAAAAAATGCATCGACATCGGTCCATCTGTTTGATAGTTATGATGCACGCATGCACGCACGCACTTACGCGCGCGCGCGCGCGCGCGTGCACACGCACACACACACACACACACGCACACGCGCACGCACACGCGCACGCACACGCACACGCACACGCACACGCACACGCGCACGCACACACACACACACACACACACACACACACACACATAGACATCGAAGTAAAACTTATAGCACCCCTCATTTTGTGTCGGGGGTTAAAAATATACTTTTATATTTAAAACGGGATTCGAGACCATCAAAAAAGTGCTTATTACCCTTTTGGGTAAGCGTGTAATATTATTTGAACAACGAGTACCTGTTCGACTAGTAAAATTAATTACAGATCCTCCGTCGCGCAGCGCCTGGAGTCAGCAAAGTGTACTGTGTGCCTATAATGAATGATATCATTCCTTGAACCTAGCTCATGAAGCATACGCCACATCTGTCTGCTCTAATAACCCCTCAATCTCCAACTGTAATCGGTCAAAGACATCGTGTATAGTTCCAAATATTGAAAGACTTCCATCTAGTTAAAAGCATTGCAAAGCAAAGATTTACATTTACACTAAAATAGTACGGTATCTAATAACATGGAAAGAAAGGCAACAAGTAAGTCATAATAAAGGTTGAATAGTAGATAAAGAAGGTATATAAGCAACAATACGGGTATATAAAACGTTGCATTCTGCTCTAAATCAAGTCATCACTGTGTTCTTATCCCAATTACTTAGAGTTTACTGAACATATTCTTTACTTTCATAGCATATTATTACAAGTACATAACTAATTACACTTATTTGCATTGAAAAGAATAGTATGCAATTAATAGTAGAAGTGTAGGTACACAAGCGTCGAGCGAGATGATTTTAACATTAACTGCAACTAGCGATGAAGGTATTAGCTGTCCTTACTTGTCATGCGATGCAGTAGTCAACCAGTTTTAAGAATGAAATTGTAGATATACAGATACATATGCTATAGAATAAACTGTTAGGTATACGTATCGCCCTCTTTTATTAGGATTTATGTAAATATTTAATAATTTGCAACACTCACAATGGGATAAAAAGGATGCGAGCAAAATGTAATTGAAACAAAATGTCGGGTTTTTATATTTTAATGCTGATTATAGGCGGGTAATTAATTGGATTGGTTTTCCCACATGGTGATGGAGTAAGAATACAATTTATCGCCCCTTTAAGCACGTAGATGTTGTAAAAGATGAGTAAGGGCTATAATATGCATTCACATCTATGAAAGAGAAGGCAAACTGCAAACAAAACCTTATAGCAACACGTCTGATTAGCGTGGTATATTAGGTAAATTTGACTGCATTAGTGAAGGAGGCTAGTCTCGGGGCCAGCAGGGAGACGTATACGGGCTGAGATGTGGATAACGATGAATAAATTGGAACAACTAACAAAATTATCATGTTTTGGCTCAGAGAAACAACAGTAGTGCGTGGGCAATATGTTGCAGACACGATGACATGTCGTAAGTTTGAATAATTTTCATTAACGCTTTAATTGACGAAGAATGGTGCTTGATGTACCGTTAATTTTCTTATATTTATATGTGATCTTAATGCTTTAGACAGCAAAAGATTGTAATTTTCAGAACTATCTTTAGGAGCTTCCTAATGAACATGTACCGTCTATTAGAACGTGTTTCATTTTCATTCTTCTTAAATGCATCGAAATTCTCTTGGTAGAGCAAAAACAAATAAATTATTAAATTTGAAAAATATACTTAAATAACCTCCGACACAAACTAAAATAATAAAAAAATATATTACTTTCTTTTCAACAGGAATTATCAAATAATTGTCATTTAACGATTATACTGGCACGTGTGAAGCACTTCATCGAGTAATCATACGACATTACATAATTTTGGATCAAAGCTGCTACTCTTAAACTGATGAATCGATATTAAGTAAACTTAGCTAAAAATCACCACAGGGCAACTGGCTTTCAAAAAAGCGCTTGAAATCGGTTCATCCGTTGAGAACTAGGATGCCCCAGATAGACACACACACAGACATTAATATCAAACTTATTACACCCTCTATTTGCTTTGGAGATTAAAAACAAATTGAAAATAAAGCAAACTATGCACGTGCGCCGTGGCACCCTAGCGGCTAATAACAGATATATAAATCCTTACTAATATTATAAATGCGAAAATAACTCTGTCTGTCTGTCTGTCTGTTACGCTTTCACGTCTATACCACTGAACCGATTTTGATGAAATTTTGTACAGAGATGGATTAAAGCTTGAGAAAGGACATAAGCTACTTTTTAACGCGAAAAATGGATATAAGGGGTTGAAATAGGGGATGACATTTTGTATGGAAATTCGCCATTTTCGATGATAGAATCATGAATCTTTGTATTAAGACACTTGATAATATATATACAAATATTTGTTCTAGCGTTTTGGAAATTTCATTTATATGGGGATGAAATTCAACCCCTAAAAGGCAAAAAGCATAAACCCGAAACCACTGGGCCTAGAAACGTAATTTTTTTTTACACCGTAGTATTTCTTAGGGTACACGAGCTCTAGCAAAGAAATTGCGAAAAAATGGGTATAAGGGGTTGAAATAGGGGATGACATTTAGTATGCAAATTCGTCATTTTCGATTATAGAACCATGAATCTTTGTATTAAGGTACTTATAATATATAAATAAATATACGTTCAAGCGTTTAGGAAATTTCATTTATATGGGGATGAAATTCAACCCCTAAAAGACAAAAAAGCTTACAGCCGAAACCACTGGGCCTAGAAATGTATTTTTTTTACACCGTAGTATTTCTTAGGGTACACGAGCTTTAGCAAAGAAATCGCGAAATAAAGGGTATAAGGGGTTGAAATAGGGGATGACATTTAGTATGCAAATTCGTCATTTTCGATGATAGAACCATGAATCTTTGTATTAAGTCACTTGATAATATACAAATAAATATACATTCTAGCGTTTTAGAATTTTCATTTATATGGGGATGAAATTCAACCCCTAAAAGGCAAAAAAGCTTACAGCCGAAACCACTGGGCCTAGAAACATATTTTTTTTACACCGTTGTATTTCTGGGGGTACACGAGCTTTAGCAAAGGATTTTTGGAAAATCACCCCATTCATCATCATCATCATCATCATCATCTCAGCCCATATACGTCCCACTGTTGGGCTCGGGCCTCCTCCATAATGGAAGGGCAATTGACCTACCATACCACGCTGGTGAGACGTGTTGGTATAGGGTTTTATTTCGAGTTTTTCCTTCTCTCGCATAGATGTTATATGCGTTTTATATCCCTTAGTCGTCTTGTACGATCACCCACGGGTAAGATAGGGGGTGGTGAATTGTATTCTTACTCCGTCACCACACGGAAGGAATCACCCCATTAAGGGGGTGAAAACCGTATAGCCTTTATCGCCTAAACCACTGAACCGATTTTGATGAAATCAGGTACAGAGATGGACTAACGCTTGAGAAAATACATGGGCTATTTTTTATCGCGAAAAAATGATTTATATTGAGGCATTTGATAATAAATAAATAAATTTACGTTCTAGCATTTTGAAAATTTTACTTACATGGGGATAATATTCAACCCATAAAAGACCAAAAAGCATACAGTGGAAACTACTGGGCTTAGAAACGTATTTTTTTTACTCCGTCGTATTTTTTTGGGGTACACGAGCACTAGCAAAGGATTTTTGGAAAATCACTCCCTTAAGGGGGTGAAAAGCGTATAGCCGAAACTATTGGAGCTAGGAACGTGAAAATATGTATTTCTGTATATATTTTTTATTTTTTTTTTTTGTGGGTGGGCCGCGGTCGGCGCGCCTCCACACCACTCCATCCGGGGCGACAGAGGGGCTTAAGCACGCAACTCCCGCGACCCACCCAAAAACCACGTCGTCTTCGTCATTGGGCCGACCACTGGAGCAGCGTTAACTTGTAGTTAGTGGTCGGTCCGACGGAATACCCCTAATTGGGGTACCTCCCATCGATCGACGTCCCTCCCTCGGGGAGGACGTCGGTCTTTCCTCACGCGGTCGGCCTCTCAGCGGGTGACAGACTAATTCCCGGTCACGTCACCCGCGGCCTCGGCTAGGGCGGCATGAGGCGCAGATAGTTGCGCCTACGCCGCCCCAGTCGCCGGCGGCGGATCTCCTCATCGAGGCTGCGCTCCTCGCGCAGGCGATCCGCCGCCTCCTTCCGCGAGATCACCGTCTCGCAGAAGGCTGCGACCGCGTCCCAATTCCCGACGCTGTCGACCATCGCCCTAGCGATAGCCGGCAGCGTCAGGTCCGTACCGATGATTGCGACGAGTTCACAGTACTGCACTGCCCAAGCCGCGCAGGCCTCGAGCGTATGGCGCGCCGTGTCCTCGTCGCAATCGCAGTGGTGGCAGGACGGTGTACTCTCCCTCCTAACGACCTTGTGCAGGTATTTAGCGAAGCACCCATGCCCCGTCAAAACCTGCACCAGTCGGAAGGAGAGCACCCCGTGCCGCCTTTCCAACCACTGCATGTTCGCACCCCGAACCGAGGCCTCTCCAGCCGGACTGCCCAACGGGCAATGATGTCTCAGCGGGCGTCGACGCGCCAGGCGGTGAGATCCCTTAACGAGACCACACCGCCCCCCGCTCGCACCCCCGTCATCCGCCGATATAGTCCGGCGAGCATCTCCGCCTCCAGGTCCCACGGGGGAGTCCCGGCTAATAGATATAGATTTGAGAGTTTTTTATTATGTCTTTTTTCAGTGTTCAATCCCATAATATTAGATCTGCTATACGTCATCGCATCGAATACCTCCCATAGGTCGCGTCGAAGTATTTGCGACAGTTGTAAATGTAAATCATACATCTTTATATTGATGCAGTACAGTTCCCGTCGACGTTCCGCGATTAGTTTCCGAAGCAATTTTTCACTCGCGACACGAAAAAACTGATCGTACCCCCGAATACATTTCACTGGCTTTATGTTGCGATGGGGTCACCTATAGCGCCGGTGGTGGCCAACATCTTTATGGAGTGGTACGAATCCCTTGCCTTAAGAACGGCCAGTATTAAGCCACGTTTTTGGTGACGATATGTCGATGACATTTTGGCGGTGGTGGACAAGACTAACCTTGTGCAATTAACGGAACACCTAAATAAGATACATCATAAGATCAGTATTACCGTGGAGGAAGAAAGAGAAGGAATACTGCCATTCCTTGATGTACGTGTTATCCGGGAGACAAATGGTAGTCTAAGCCACACTGTCCACCGGAAAACTACGCACACAGACCGATATCTTCATGCCAGTTCTCACCATCATCCTGCACACTTGTCCTCAGTACCAAGATCACTAATCAACCGGGCTCTTCGAATATGTGATCCCCAATACGTTGATGCAGAGCTCGAGCACGTAAGGAAGGCACCAGTGGACAACGGGTACAATTGGCGGCAATGCTGCCGATGGGCCAAGCCAAGTGAACGTAAGCGGCCAACAGGTGTGGAACGTTCTCCGTCCTACTTACCGCTCGTGAAAGGAATAACGGACAAAATCGGGCATCTCTTGCGAAGGAAATACGACATTAGAACGTTCTTCCGCCCACCGGGCCAAATACGGCAAATGCTTCGTTCACCGAAAGACAAAAACCACCTGGCCGTACCAGGCGTCTATCAAGTACCATGTGATTGTGGCAAGAGTTATGTGGGAGAAACTGGACGCAACATCGTCACCAGACTAACTGAACACATCAGGAGTATGAAGAGCATGGATACGACACAATCAGCAATAGCAGAGCATGCCAGTCTCGCGAATACAAGGCACTACATTCGGTTCGACAAAGCCTCCGTATTAGCCACAGAGAGACGTTACAGACCGCGGAAAATACGTGAGGCCATAGAGATAAACCGACATCGGACCTTCAACAGAGACGGTGGATGGAAGCTGTCGTCAGCATGGTTACCAGCTCTTAATACTGCCGTGAGTCGTAAGGTGATGGTGTGCGTGGAGAGTGACGTGACCAGCGTGGTATGTGATGGTGACGACACACGGAGTGACATACCAACAACGCCGCTTAACTCCGGGTGTGAAGTTTCGTCCGACGTTTCCGCCGAGGACTATCAAGAGGCGAACACCTCCCCCGCACCCCTCATGGCTGTGTCGAGGCACGCTGCTCGATATGCATCGCGCAGTGCACGCCGGGGCCTCGCAGACGCCGCTGCGCACTCGCCCTGATGATGAGCATCGGACATGCTCGAAACCCGGGTCGACGTAATCGATCTCAGCACGTGAGTGTTTTTGCCGTTTTAGATATTATAATATGGATCAGTCTCACGATAATTTCAATACCATGTCGATTAATCAAACCTATCATTATTATGTTTTACTACATGTATTAGATTCTCATTTCACTGATTTATGATGTCATCATATTGACTTCTCTGCGTGTCAACTACCGCCGTAATAAACATTTAACGTTACATAATCCTAATAATAATACTAATATACTAATTACCCTCTGGGCCAGTCGTTATCTCACCATGAGACTAACGCAAAACTCGGAGGAACATTATATGGCTCTCTAAATTCTTTTGATATAAAAGAAAAAATGTATCACAAGATTTATAGGAAAGCCAATAAAGCGCAGGGCAGCTTGTGGCGTGCTGAATGTGAGTGGCGACACTGCGGTCCTGAGTGCCCCAGAGAGTCGGCCATGGTCTCGTATCCAGCTGGCTTTTGTTGGCTGGCTGGAGTGGAAACCGAAGAGTGCCCGCAGGATTCTCAACTCTGGCTTGCCTTAAACGGCTGGTCAGAGAGGGGTCGCCAGAGCTATATGCTTGGGGGTGGAAGTGTCATTTTCAAGGGCATCACTACGGGGAAACCACTGCGATGGTGAAACCGGCGCCGCACCGCTCGACACCCCAAGCCACTTGCACCAATGTTGCCCTCCTGTTGCCCGTATGGCCTGTGTGCCTGTGGCGACCGTTTGCGGGGGCCCATTCAGCGAGTTGGCGAGTCACCGTCTGCCAAAGTTCAAGACGATAAAGGTATTGAAGGCAGACGACAGTTTTCCATCAATAGTTTCATTTAATCCAATCCATCAAACCTCACAACCCCATAATCTGGTTTTAGATATCATAATTGCACAATAGTTTTACACCTACCGTTGGTAGTCCACGAGTGTTGTGTGCAAACGTGGAGTGTCATCGATAGACGTCCCATCCCATTTTAACATTAAATTTCTCCAAAGGCCTCTGCGTGTTGGATCCATATCCCCATGTAAGCCTTTCAAAGGACCGGGTATCTGCCCTTTTTTAATATTTTAAACAATATGGAAGATAGCCGTGAAACTGGGGGATACTAATATATAATACTGTATAATATTTCCACGTAAATTATTATTAAAATAATTACGATATTTTATATTTAATAATAATCAATAAGTAATGTGAATTCATTATTAGCTGGGGCCAAGTGAATGTATAAGTACCGCCAGTTAGAATATCTTAGGTGATTCTCATTGTAACCGCTATAAGGTGAAATACAAGTTGTAAAGTACAACGTATGTCTGTCTTCATTATCTTCGCCGACACCAACACCCATCCCCCCAGCCTTCATTCTATACATGGTAACTTAATATGATGCTATAGCTGCTACCTCTATATCCTCTGATGTCAACAGTAATGAATAAGTCGATACTTTGTATCAGGGCTAGCAAGAGTTAACAAAATGACTTAAGAATACTTTTTGTAATTAAAGAGATCAGCTATCCCAAGGATCTTTTATCAATATAAAAGCTATATTTACCTACGACTACTTGCAACAGTTATGTTTACCCTCAATTACCCTTACAGAATTAGACAATTTCCATACCTTTCTGAATTCCACATTGGTGACATTGGTATAACAAATTGTTGTAATTTCTTCCATATTACTTGCCGAAAAAAATATTAAAATAGTGCTTCTAATCGTCGAAGTGATAAATCTGTAATAAATAAAATATATACATTTACATTAAAATCTTAAAAGAATTAAACATTAAAATAAGAAATAAGTTCCCTTTTTCTTTTTTATCTCTTTATTTTTATCTATTTAAATGAATACATAATAAATATAGTAAATAAATAAACAGTAATTAGTTAATTATGAATCTTGATATGCTTAGTTTAACGCCGATTTCTGACAGTGTTTATATTGTAAATTATACACCAATAGCAATTTCTACCAATCAATCTTAATTGATAGAAAATGTATACATAAATATAACTTTAGGTGTGCTTTAAAAATAAGAAGTTAACAAATTACAGAATGAAAGGAGTGCGGGTGGTGGCGGCGATAATGATGAATATAGACGTTGTACTTTCCAATTTGTATATCACCTTATAAAGGTTACAATGAGGATCACCTTAGATATTCTAACTGGCGGTATTTATACATTCACGTGGCCTGAGCTAATACTAACCTTACAGATTTAATATATAATAATAATATTAAAAATAAAGTATCTTAATAATTCTAATAATTATTTACGTGCAAACATTATACAGGATTATGTATTATGAAGATGTTGAAGAAGAAGATGTTGAAGAGTGGTAGGACCACACTGTCGACAGTTATCTGTCTACAGCCGCGGGCCGGTCTGTACGGCGTAGTACCATGCTCTCGCAGAAAATCGACGTCTGAGTAGTAGCATTTTGTTCGGTTAGCGAGAGAGCCGGAAGCCCAACTTTTTGAGGGTGGTCGCGTGTGAAAGGTTTTGGTGGTGCCTTTGGTATCATCGAGCCTCAATGCACGCATTCACACTCCCTTCACTTTTTTCGCGGTAGGCAGCGGCCTTTTAAAGGTCAATGTCCGGCAGCAACACTTACCATCAAGTGTACTGTTAGCTTGTCTGCCACTGCTTGCGTTCAAAAAAAAAATACAGAATTATGTAACAGTAAATATTTATTACGGCAGAAGTTGACACAAAGAGGTGTCAATATGATGACATTATAAATCAGTGAAATAAGAATCTAATACACGTAGTAAAACATAATTATTATAGGTTTGATTAATTGACATAGTGTAAGAAAGTACCCAGATCTATAACAATGAGCACTATTTAATAGTCGCGCCAGAAGTTGACCAGAGTAAGGCGACCATTGAATGAGAATTATATCAACTTACGAAATATGAATCACTAGCAGCGCCCTGCAATTTTACCAGTTCCTCTTCCCGTGGAAGTATAGGGATAAATTATAGCCTATGTATTATTTTGACATGTAAGCTATATTATTGTGAAGTTTCATCAAAATCTATTCAGTAGTTTTTAAGTGAGAGAGCGACAAACATCTTCACATTTTCACATCTTTACATCCTCACATACTCACAAACTTTCGCGTTTATATTAGAGAGATAGGATTTACTCAATTATAGAATTACCAATTAAATTACAAAACAATAATAGTGGGTTAATAATTAAGATATACCCGAATTAGCCGTATATGTAAGGACAGAAGTACAATTTGATAACAAATATTATTCTTCAGGGTCCTGCTTTTGCAATACCTTCTGTTTGGTAATAAAGGGCATAGCCGGATAAGCAGGTCGAATCGGCCCCAGCCGAGTTTTCTGTCGGCACTATGGGGATCAATTTGGTCCCAAAAGAAAATAATTCAGTCAAAATTTCAGCTCTTAATCGGTTTTCGCGAAATTGAAAATAACCTATTTTTTTGTTTTGTTTTTTTATAATAGTAAAATTAAAAAATTTTTTTGATGATTTTTTTCCAAATACTTACGAGCAAAATCTGTGAAAATATTTTTTTTTATGATTCCCAGACTGAAAGCCGATTTTTAAAATAAAAAACAAAATTACAATTATTTTTTTTATGCTTATTTTAAAACATGCAATCGCCAAATTTGGAGGGAATACGTTATCTTTGCATCTCTGTACTCAGGATTTTTTTCAATTTTTTTGGTTTGGTGCAACATTATGAAAAAAATTAAAAACTGATTTTTTGTTAATTAATTTAATTAATAAAACAGGCAGCGTGCCTCCTGGCCGGAACTCCCCCGTGGGACTTGGAGGCGGAGATGCTCGCCGACATTTATCGGCGGGTGTCGGAGACGCGCGCCCGCGGCGGTATGGTCTCCTTGCAGGAGATCACCGCCTGGCAGGTCGACGCCCGTCGAGGAGTCATTGCCAGTTGGGCAGTCCGGCTGGAGCATCCTCGGTACGGTGTCAGGACTGTCGAGGCCTTCCGGCCGTGGAGTGGTTGGAGCGGACGCACGGGGTGCTTTCCTTCCGACTAGTGCAGGTGCTGACGGGGCACGGGTATTTTGGGAAGTACCTGCACAAGATTGTCAGGAGGGAGAGCACACCGTCCTGCCACCACTGCAGTTGCGACGAGGACTCGGTGCAGCACACGCTCGAGGAGTGTGCTGCGTGGGAAAGGGAGCGCCGTGAACTCGTCGCGATTATCGGTGCCGACCTGGCGCTGCCGACCATCGTCAGGGAGATGCTCGACAGCATTAGGAACTGGAACGCGGTCGCCACCTTCTGTGAGGTCGTAATCTCACGGAAGGAGGCGGCGGATCGGGTGCGAGTAGAGCTCCTATTCGGCCACACGTTGCGCCGCCGGCGGCTGGGGCGGCGCAGGCGCGAGTATCTGCGCCTAATGCCGCCCTAGCCGAGGCCGCGGGTGATCGGACCGGGGAATTGTCCTTCACCCGCAGAGAGGCTGACCGCGCGATGGCGACCGACGTCCCAGTACGTCGAGACGTGAGGTTACCCGAAAGGGTATTCCGTCGGGCCGACCACTGATGACAAGTCACATCTGCTCCGGTGGTCGGCCCAACAAACAACGAGGTGACGTGGGTACGGGTGGGTTATGGGCCCGCGCGCCGTCCTTTCATCGCCCCGGACGGACAGGACCACGCGTGCGCTTACCATAGCCCACCCAAAAAAAAAAAAAAAAACAAAAAAAAAAAGTACAGAGATGCAAAGATAACGTATTCTCTCCAAATTTGGCGATAGCATGTTTTAAAATAAGCATATAAAAAAATTGTAAATTTCTTTTTTATTTTAAAAATCGGCTTTCAGTCTGAGAATCATAATTTTTTTTTCACAGCTTTTGCTCGTAAGTATTTGGAAAAAAATCAGCAAAAAAAAATTTTTAATTTTACTATTAAAAAAACACAACGAAAAAATAGGTTAATTTTCAATTTCGCGAAAACCGCTTAAGATTAAGAGCTGAAATTTTGACTGAATTATTTTTTTTTGAGACCAAATTGATCCCCATAGTGGCGACAGAAAACTCAGCCGGGGCCGATTCGACCTGCTTATCCGGCTATGCCCTTTGCCGAAGTTTGTACTTGAAGTAATGCTATTTACCGCTTTTTTATGGGTGGGCTATGGTATGCGCACGCGCGTCCGGGGAGATGAAAGGACGGTGTGCGGTCCTATAATCCACCCTTACCCACGTCACCTCGTTGTTGGGCCGACCACCGGAGCAGGTGTGACTTGTCGTCAGTGGTCGGCCTGACGGAATACCCTTTCGGGTAACCTCACCTCTCGACGTCTTGGGACGTCGGTCGCCGTTGAGCGGTCAGCCTCTCTGCGGGTGAAGGACAATTCTCCGGTCCGATCACCCGCGGCCACGCCTAGGGCGGTATTAGGCGCAGATATCTGCGCCTGCGCCGCTCGAGTCGCCGGCGGCGGAACGTGTCGCCGAATAGGAGCTCTACTCGCACACGATCCGCCGCCTCCTTCCTTGAGATTATAGCCTCACAGAAGGCGGTGACCGTGTCCCAGTTCCTGACGCTGATGAGCATCTCCCTGGCGATTGTCGGCAGCGCCAGATCGCCACCGATAATCGCGACGAGTTCACGGCGCTCCCCCTCCCATGCAGCACACTCCTCGAGCGTGTGCTGCGCCGTGTCCTCGTCGCAACTGCAGTGGTGGCAGGAGGGTGTGCTCTCCCTCCTGACAATCTTGTGCAGGTACTTCGCGAAGCAATCGTGCCCCATAAGCACTTGCACCAGTCGGAAGGAAAGCACCCTGTGCGTCCGCCTCAACCACTCCATCAGCACCGGCCGGAAGGCCTCAACGGTCCTGACACAGTACCCAAGACTCTCCAGCCGGACTGCCCAACGGGCAATGACTTCTCGGCGGGCGCCGACCCACCAGGCGGTAATTTCCTGTAACGAGACCATACGGCCGCGGACACGCGTCTACGATACCCGCTGGTAAATTCCGGCGAGCATCTCCGCCTCTAGGTCCTACGGGGGAGTTCTGGCCAGGAGGCACGCTGCCTCCGTCGCCACCGTGCGGTAACCGCGTATGGCCTTGATCGCCATGAACCTCTGTGGCCGCCACAAGAGGGTCCTAAGACGGACGGTCAGGGATCCCACCCACACCGGAGCGCCATACAGGGCCATCGACCGGATCACCCCCGCGTCCAGCTGTCGGCACGTAGCACTGGGTCCACCCACATTTGGCATCAACCATAAAAGGGCGGACGCCGCACCGACAAGCCGGGGAACAAGTCGATGGAGTTGCTCCCGGAACCAAAAATGCCCGTCGAGCACCAGGCCCAAGTACTTCATGTGGGTCTGGATGCTGATGGTGACCGACTTTACGGTGATCGAAGCACCGGCGGGAGGCCCGGTGGTACAGAGGCCATGGAACAAAAGGGCCTCCGTCTTTTCCAGGGCTACCCTCAACCCCAGCGCTTCGATCCGCCTGACAATCTCCTCGGTGCCGAGAGTTGCCAGGCGTGCCGCCTCCTCTAGCGTCCCAACCTGGGTTGTGATGAGTGTATCGTCGGCGTAGCAAATTACGGCCAGCCCGGGTGGGAGGCTTCCTCTCAACGCCTAGTCGTAGCCGATGTTCCATAGAGTCGGACCCAGAACCGACCCCTGTGGGACACCGCACGTCATGGACGTTCGCACAACGTCCCCTACTCGGTCGGTAAGAAAAATAAGATTGTGATAGTAATAGTTTTTGACACCATACTTATAGAATAAAACACAGGCGTCTAATTTAGTCAGCGTAAAAGAAATGAGATATTTACTGATCAGTTGTATACCGATAAAATTCAGCCCCGTCTGCAACGACTGCCACGACCGCCTCGGCCCCCCTAGTCATCTCGCAAGCCACTCCTACCTCTGTCCCACATTCCACGGATAGCAACCCAGTCCCCCCGCAGACGGTTAAGAAACCACTGACTCCGCCGCCCCTGTATATTAGGGACAAGGAGAAGTGGCTAGCCATCTCTGCATGACTAAACACCAACAGGATTTCGTACAAATCGGCGAAATCCACCCCCCAAGACATACAAGTGGACCTTCACTCGTCAGCTGACCACCGCACCGTGTCAAGCATGCTAGGGAATCAACAGATTCCCTACCATATATACACCCTCCCCGAAGCCAAACTTCTGCGTGCAGTAATACACAATGTCCCGAGGGAAATCGACACTAAAGAGATCTTAGGATCTCTTAAAGCCCAGGATCTGCCAGTTGTAGAAGTACACCGGATGATCCGAGGCAAGGGTCTTTACCCTCTTAATATGATATTGGTCTGCCTAGCAAATACCCCTGAGGGTAAAGGCATTTTCAAAATCAAGACCATATGTGGTCTATCCGGGGTCTCAGTTGAGCCCACACACAAAAATGGCAAATTGGCACAGTGCCACAAGTGCCAAATGTTCAGACACTCGTCCAAGAACTGCTTTGCCCGTCCTAGGTGTATCAAATGCCTAGGGAACAATCACACCTCTCAGTGTGAACGGCCAAAAGACATCTCCCTCTGCAAAGAGCCACCAGCGTGTGTTCTCTGTGGAGAATACAGCCACCCGGCTAACTATCGCGGCTGCCCAAGAGTGCCGAGAAGAATAGTCCGCCAGCCCAACTCAAACGGCAAGGCCTTGTATTATAACAAGACCTTTGTCCCAGGCCCCTTACCAACCTACAATGCGTGGGCTCGCCCCCTGCTAACTAGCAAGGTGGCTTTCCCAACCCTACCCAACAATCAGCCCGCTGCCCCACCCGCACCATCTCAGCCCAAACCGCCAACAACCGGGCTAAACCAGCCCACCGGTGGTAATTCCAAGTCCCCTCAGAGCGCCCCAATTCCCATCGTCGTCGCTAAAAACGTGACCCCAAAAGCCCCCCAGGGACTAGATCCAGATCTAGCCCTGATGGCAAACTTCGCAGCCCAAATTAACTTCACGGAAATCCGTGAAATCGCAGCCGAATTAAGAATGAACGAGGGTAACAACCTCGCTCTCTTTAATACAGCTATTAAATTTGCCCCCATGTTAGAGCGTCTAGGCTCACTAAAATTCAAATAAAATGGATAGGTACACTCTCGGCAGAGTTAAACCCAGACACCTCAAAGTAGGGACATTCAATGCTAATAGCCGTACCCAACAGAAGGATGAAGTAGGCACATTCCTTCGGGAACACCAGCTCGACATCTTGCTAGTACAAGAATCGTTCTTAAAACCATTCAACAGGGACCCTAGAGTCGCGAACTATAATATAGTACGCAACGATAGGACAACCTCACCAATGGGCGGAACGCTTATTTACTACAAAAGGTCGCTGCATTGCTCACCTGTGGATCTGCCCCCTCTGATGTGCATTGAAGCTTCAATCTGCAGGCTAGCCCTCTCAGGCCATCAGCCTATCACCCTTGTATCGGCATATCTCTCCCCAAATAGAGAACACTCGAAACAGTTAGTTGAAAAAGATCTAAGTCTTACTAGAATTGGGAGGCGCCGTCATCATCGGCAGCGACCTTAACGCCAAGAACACCTCTTGGAGCTGTCAAAGTTTTAATAAGAGGGGCAAGACTTTAGAGCTATTTGCTGACAGACTGGGATTTGATGTCATAGCGCCTTTAAAGCCGACACACGTCCCCTTTAACGTTTCGCACAGGCCGGACATACTCGATATCTTTCTTCTCAAAAACATAAACCTTCGTTTATGTTCAATAGAAGTTCAACACGAGTTAGACTCAGATCACGCCCGGTGACTCTGGAATTAGCCTCCCGCACTTCCGGCCCCTCAGGCCACAATAACGAAAGGACCAAGATAGTGACTGACTGGGCA